>ML677349.1:1963713-2260046 GCA_007922305.1 Dermatemys mawii | reverse complement strand
TGGATAATTAAGGCTACGAGTCAGTCATGGAGATCACAGATTCTGTGATTTTATGAGACCTCTCTAACTTCCCCAAAATTCCACTAATTCAGCCCCAGGCAGCAGGGCTTAGACTTCGGAGCAAACCTGATCTCCACTGCGCAGGTCTGAGCCCCAGGCCAAGCCCCACCACCCATAGCTTATCGTTGTGAGGCCTCCTGTGGAGTAGGAAACCAGACTATTGCCCTGCTCGCTACTGGCCCTTTGTACATTTCCACAATTTTACTGTTTATTGCCTGTATCCTATCTATGACTTTTAATAAAAATACACATGCCAAAATTTTAGCCATATATTAACTGACTTTTTCTTTTTTTCTTTTTAGTAGCAGCATGGGGGAATCTGTCTCTTGCAAGATCTAAGGTTTCTGCGGGTGGGAGCAGGATAAAAATGGGATTCAAAAAATATCCTGCACAGGGCTCTAGTTTAGAGCAACAACCCTCCCTGGGGTTCAGTGATGTGCCTTTAAAATTGAAACCTCTGAGCAAAACCAACAAAAATACCACATTACCCACAAATCTCAGCTCAGTTCCCATAGTTATAACTCCCCAAAATAGATATCGGTTAGTTAGAGCTGACAAAAGCATATGGTGAAACTTACCACCTCTCTGACAGAATGAGCTCAATTACCTTTCGAGAATACCCAAGGCTGATCCCACAATTCATTTTACACATGCTACTGAACAGCCACCAGATAGCAACTTCCATTCTCCAGCTGGGCTAACATTCAAACCAGGAGAAGAATGTAGAGCCTCTTACCTCTATTACTGATCCAATGAGGTATCCAAGCTCCCAGTTAAAAACTCATCTAGAACAACTGGTTCCAGATTTTATGAGTAGGTGGAAAGAAGGAACACGAGGTAGGGGAGGACTCATTATCTCCTTATCCAGGGGTCACTGGATGCCCTAGTAGATGCCTTTGAACCACTGTTTCTTCCTATAACTCTAAGACCAGGTCTACACTAACACACCGGATCGGCGGATAGTGATCAATCTATCAGGGATCGATTTATCCCCGAGCGCTCTCCCGTTGACACCGGTATTCCACCACCGCGAGAGGCGCAGGCGGAGTCGATGGGGGAGCGGCAGCAGTCAACTCAGCGTTGTGAAGATGCCACAGTAAGTCAACCTGAATACGTTGACTTCAGCTATGTTATTCTTGTAGCTGAAGTTGCGTATCTTGGGTCAATCCTCCCCCCTACTGTAGACCTGGGCTAAGAGAAAAGACTGCTATGCTGCTTTTAAAGGATCCAGGTGAGATGTCTAGCACTACTCATGAGTATCTGCACAAGGAGGGGTATAGATCTGAACAGTACTAGTCGCTATTTTAAGTGCATAAACACAAAAAAGGAATGTAACTTTTAAAAAGACTTCCCCGCACAGATTATAAAATGCAGTTCTGTCAGTCTGGTGGTATTTTACAAAGGACAGACAGCTTTTCAACAAGAGAAAAATTGGACTGACCACATTCTTTCAAATCACCTCAGGAAATACTGGTTTCTGTCACCACAGGTACTTGAAGTTAACTGCTCACCTTCATTGGTGGGTATTTGTGATAAGGAGCTGCCCCTGTAGCCAGTTCGATAGCAGTAATTCCAAAACTCCAGATGTCTGCCTTGAAGTCATAACCTCTGACCTGAAAAGCAACAAGATATTACTCCACATATTTTTCATTATCCCAACTGCAACTCTGCCTGCAGACTTTGAATGGAGCTTGTCAAATGTTTGCATTATTTCTTTACCCTCAAGGGCTCTGAAAGACACACCTCCCATTAACCTTAGCTGGCACTGCAATTCTATCCAGGAAAGCACATGCCTTTCTTTACCTTTCAGTTCCTTCCTGGCTACAAATCAGAAAACCTTAGATAGAAGAATTATATCTGAGGAAGACTATATCTGTAGCTTGTAAAAGAGTTTTCATATGCCACACTACAAGTACAAAGGTTACATCAAGATGGCTCCTAGGCATTGGGTTCAACCAAGCTTTGGCTTCCATACTAATACGGAAAGTCAGACTGCTTGGGTATGATTGAAATAGTCATAGTTAGGGGATTGATAGGCACAAATGAAGTATAGGAAACATATCCCCACACACAGTCATCTGTCTAACCAGCTACTTTGTCAGTGGCCTGGCTCAACTCGAGGCTGACACGGACTTCCCAGTGTAGAGTGCTAACCTCTTTCAGGACTGGACGTGATTGCAGTTAGTTTAACAAATTCCTCATTCCTGCTTATAGAAGCCATTGCTGATATTTAATACTTTGCTTTCCATTAGATTGTTTTTCGGTTTTACGGGTATTAGTAGTTTCCACATTAGATGGGCAGATTTGTTCACAAAAGCCATACAACATTTTAACCTCCACTATGCAAAGAAAAAAAATATTTCATATGCCAATAAGCCTTTTTCTTCATTAACATTACCTAGCGTTTTGGCATCTGAAATGGAAAATTTACTTTAGCTACTGCAGGAAAGACACAGTGTATTAACTTTAATGAGACCTACAAACACAAGTGTTTTGCCAAAATGAAATGGTTCACGTTTCCTGCTCTCTAGACAAATGGGAGAAGACTGCAAGAGTTGAATCACTGCAAATTTAATAGCAGTATTGCACTAGGTAAGTTAACAGTTAATCTAGGAAAGACACTAATTCTGATGAAGCCAAAAGTTTTGCACAAACTACCTTTAAGGAACAAACTACTGTTGCATTTTGAAGGATACATCCAGATTTCAATTTATGGTTCATCTTGTTCTATATTCACATTGTTAAATTAAATTGGATATGGTTACTATAACTTCAGTTATCTTGTACTAGTTCCTTAAGTTCTGCAGGCAATTTTTTTTTGGTCATCTCTGGACACACTATATCTAGTCTGCCTGGGATACTCCAGTTTAATGGGATTTAAGTGATATAAACTACTGGTAGGGATCTCCTTTTACTATGTAAACTTGACATCCTTGTATTTATATTAATAGAGAAAAAAAATCTCTGTAAAGTTTAATAAAATAAAATTGCATCAGACTGTATGTGGCTCAGTAATGCTGAACAATAAATTTAAACTATAATCAAACAGACAAAAACAGCAATGAAGCACAGTGTTAGTCTTGTAGCAGGTGCACAAATACATCAATAATTTTTACCACCTAATTTACAACTTTCAATTACAGTACAAAATCCTGCTTGTAAACTGAAGTCAGTGAGGAAGTTTTCAAATTCCTATAAATTAGTTTAATATAGCTAATTGCTACCCAAAGGGAAAACAGCTCTTCACCTGAATTTTGATCCGGAATACACCAATAACCTTAATTTGCTTACACTTTATGGATTTAGATCAATGAAATTTACTTCTCCAATTTGTGCCATAAGTTGTTTTCCAGTCAAAATGTGCATAGCATTTAGAGGGATAATGGTGGGATAGGGAAGTTTGTCCCAAAATTAAGAAATGGAGTTGGGTAAAAAACTCTTTGAAATCTACCTTGTCTATTTATCTATAACTCAAGATATAATTGGCTCACAGCGACACCTGCTGGAAGAGAATAGGATGGTATAAACAGCCTTTCAAAATAATTTCTTGCAATAATTCCAAACTCACAATTACAAACTCCTGTAGTCACCAGAACATCTGTCTCAATAGAAAATACTATTAATTTTATATTATATATATAAATAAAAGTCTTTTCATTTTAGTTACATTTCCTTCCTGGTTAAAGATCTTTATAACCACTTTATCCTTTCAGTTTTCTCCTTTATCAACCCCTTTCTTTGATCAGTTGATTTTCCATTGATCTAATCCCCTCTCCTACTTAATCACATTCTGGACACAATCAGCCTAGAGAAATCCAATGAGGCCCAGCTCAGTATTGCAACATCATAGAACCATAAGACAGAAAGGGACTTCGAGTGGTCATCTAGTCCACTCTCCTGCACTTATTGAAGGACCAAGTATTATCTAGACCTGAAGGGAAAGGGAGGGGGCAAACTTTTTGGCCTGAGGGTATGATTGGGGTTCAAAATTGTGCGGAAGCTGTGCCTCCCCAAACAGCCTGGCCCCACACCCTATCTAACCCCACCCACTTCCTGCCCTGTGACTGCCCCCCCTCAGAACCACCAACCTATCCACCCTCCCCACTCCTCGTCCCCTGATCACCCCCTCCAGAGACCTCCCCACCCTAACTGCCCCCCCAGGACCCCACCCTGTATCTCAGCCCCCCTGCTCCTTGTGTCCTGATGACCCTCTCCAGAGACCCCACACACACAAACTGCGCTCCCAGGACCCCATCCCCAATCTAAGCCCCTCTGCTCTTTGTCCCCTGACCGCCCTCTCCTGAGACTCACCACCCTAACCACCAACCCCCAGGACTGCACCCCAATCTAAGACCCCCGCTCCTTGTCCCGACTACCCTCTCCCTCCCCGGAGATCCCCCGCCTCTAACCATCCCCCCTCCCAGACCCCACTCCCTATCTAAGCCCCCTGTTCCTTGCCTCCTGACCGCCCCTTCCAGATACCTCCTCCACCCCCTCAACTCACTCCCCAGGATTCCACCCCTTATCCATGCCCCCTGCTCCCTGTCCTCTAGCCACCCCTCCACAGGCTCGCTGGGACTCCCACTCTCTATTCAACAGCCCCGTTCCCCGTCCCTTGACCATCTCCGCCCCTTATCCAACATCCCCCCCTGCCCCGCGCCGCTTATCACGCCGCCGCTCAGAATAGTGTGTCTGGCCCAGAGCCAGACACGCTGTTGCACAGCCCCGCCCCCATCCAAGAGCACTGCTCATGCTGAGGCTGCAGGTCAAGGGGACAGCGGGGGGGTGGGTGCTGGAGCAGCCTCACCAGCCACTGATCAGGAACCAGTTTGGCCCACGGGCCGTAGTTTGCCCACCTCTGATCTAAACCATCACTGACAGGAGTTTGTCTTCCCTGCTGCTCTGTCCTTTGTGCCTCCAGTTACGTAAGACAACAAAAGCAGATGTCACTTCCATTGTCAGGTGATCAGCAGTTCAAGGAAGGAGAGAAGCCAACATCCTAGAGGCAGCCATTCCTTTTCAAGGGATACTAATGCTAACTAGACTTCAGTAGGGGTGAAAAATTCAGCAGGGTAATGAGTCGTCCCTCCCCAGGTCCCATCTCTCACCTCCCAGTTTTCCTCCACACCAGTCACTGACATTTACTTTTCCTTGTTGGGAGTCGTCTGCACTGCATGTTTAAGAAACAAACATTATCTTATGTCTCCCATCATCCCCAATTTTCTCCATTTTAATGTAGCAAGTAGCTCCACTGAAACAAGCAGCAACCATTGTCAGAGTTAAAGAAACAATCCTGGATCTTGCTCAGCCTTTTATCAGAGGCTAGTTGGGATGGCAAAGGGTGCCAGAGAAAAACCTAACAGATGGAAGAAGGGCCTGAAATTGTGAGTGCTCAAAGCGGTCTGAAATTTTAGAGAAAGCAGCCTGTACTATACTGAGTGGTATGAGTGCTAAGCTGTCCTCTGGGACCCTCAGAAAGCCACAGTGGATGGCAGGAGGGCCAAGCCACCACAGTGACCAAAGCTTTCATAAACATCAATGACTTAGTTCACTTGCCACGTACAATTTTCTAACAAGACACCACCAATTAAAAAGTTACCTGTTCCATGACTTCTGGTGCCATCCAGCAAGGGGTGCCCACAAAGGTTTTTCTCACTTTATTTCTGGTAATATCACCACCAGTCGCTAAAAATGCACTAACACCGAAGTCTGAAATAGCAAAAAAATGCCTACAGTGAAGAAAACACCCTGAACATGAGAAAAAAAAAACAAAACAAGAAATCTCAGCTATGCAGATGACGGTCATGTTTCACATGGGAAAGTTTCTGAAGGATTAAGAATGATTGACTAAGGCAAGTTAGTCCTTTGACAATATTCATACTATTCAATCACATCAAAGAGTCCATGGAGAAGACAGAATTCTAATTTTTAATGATAGGTTTTAGGCCAGGATATGAATGAAGGACTACATACACCCTCAATGCACAGCAGATCTTCCACTGACGTCAATGGGAAGTTCGCACAGAGACCAAGGAGAAGATGGTTGTTATGTAGTAACAAACAATAAGAGTTCAGTTAAGTGAGTTATTGTCTCCTTTAGTAACATCCTGGACTTTTATGATCAAAGGCTTCTGCCTTTCCGTCCCCCTCCGCCCCCCCAAATCTTTTCTAGTTTCTCTTTTCTTCCAGTATCTGCAGCAGTCTTCTCTTCTCTCTGCAGTAACTCCTCACCCACGCAGGTTTTACTCACCTCCTTCCCTATCCCACCAGCTAAAATGATTAGTAATAAATGTTGATGTTAATCTGAAAGCTAACAACAATGTAAATATCCCAATGAGAAGAGCAGACAGGGAGCTCACATCTATCTACCGTCTCACTGATGGATGTCACTCACTTTCAACATAATTTCACCTGCTTTCTAACATGAAGAATATGTCCCATCACTTTTCTTTCTGATATAAATAGTTTTCCAACAATAAACAGCTGAAGCTGAGATTATAGAAAGTTTATATGCAAGGAATGAATCCCACAGCATTTTAGGCTTCCTGAAATAATTTGCATCCCTCGTTTAGGTCTGTCCCACATTTGAGACTTGGGCAAGTTAAGAGATACCACTCAGAGCCATTATTTCATTCTGTCTGCAGCCTCGGGAAGACAACACTGCACTGATCAGTGCTCTGCTCATTAGGAAGACGCTGCACCAGAATGAGGGTGGGAGAGTTAAGTGTTTAAATAAAGGAATAGAATTGGTAGAATGTGAAAAGTGTCACGTGGACCACAAATGTTTCATGCAGGTGGGATGCGCAACACCTTAGTTTTTGATACAATGCTACCAGGCAAAGTATATTCAGTCAGTGACCCATGACTAGGTCACACAGCACTTTAACTGCGTACCTGAAGTTAATAAGCTATCGCCAATCAATAACAAAAGTGGTAATGTTACTGGAATTAAGAAGTGTAAGTGTCTCCCACGAAGTAGGAGGCCATGCAGAGACAACTGGAGACTGGATGTTGATATCTCTATTGTATCAGTGTTTTAAATAAGTCCTCCCCCGCCACAACAGTCCAACCTGAACTAGAATTCCTTTGTCAAGCTGAAACAAGAGGAACGTTTATTCAAGAGGCACCTCACAGTACTAATTTTAGTTCTAGTTATTAATTAAATCATGCTTTTAAAGGAAGTTTAAGCTGAGCTTGCAATCACAATGCTCACAATTTGTGCAACAGATACTGGTGCGGTACAGCGAGTTTGTGAACAGTGACACTGCTATGCAGGAATGAAGTATGATACAAGCTCTCTGCTCAGAATGAGAGGAGCACTATGTAAACAGATATGGCAACATGACAGTCACTCGTCCAGGAGGGAGTCAGGGAGAAATTTTTCACCGGAGGCTCTGGGTGTATGGGCAGAATAAAGGAAGAGAAAATAAACACATAAGATGGGAAAGAAATCTTAGCAATACTGTCCGGAATTGTGCCTCATGTCAATAGAGAGATCAAATCAAAATTAACAAAAAATTCAACTGACAGTCTTTGAAATTTGTTTAAAAAAAAAAAAAAAAAATCTTCTCCAAGTCCTCACCCCGCTCTCTTCCATTTATTCCATAGCACCTCAAAATGCCAATTTGCTACACAGACTGCAGTGCTGGATTGCTCAAGGGGACGGTCTTACTGAAGAACTTTGGCTGATGGCTCCAGATGTAACCTCTCTAGCTGGGAGTTGGTAGTCCCAGATACAATCTACTCTATTTTTATAATCTTTTTAATATGGGCAAATTTATACATACAGAGACAGACTTCCTCCAAGCCCTACATACACTTTGAATATCTGATACCATACCTGCGTAAGACTCCCTTTGGCCCAAAGGATCCCAAACGATTTGACAAACTGGTGTACAAATGATGGGCCTGATCCTACAAGCTCTGACTATGCAAGATTCCATGTAACTTTAGTGTGAGTGTGTGTAGGGCTTGGAGGATCAGAACCTAAACACAGGAATTATTTCATCCACCAGTGAAGGATGGTCAGTCATTTCGGACCTGAACAAACAGCACATGGTAGCAATCAATGATATTTTAACAGAGGAAATAAAAGAGACCATATCCAATTGTAATTACAGAAAGATTTTTTCCTGGGAAAACAGTTACCACATGACACCAAGGTTAACAACCGTATAAAAAGTGACACCTGTTTCACATTCACAAGTTGTCAGTTTATGGAGTTCAAGTCTCACTCTGAAAACTGCCCCTCCAGCAGAAGAGTGCCCCCTAGTGTACTGGTTCAGCAAATACTCTAGGGGAAGAGCACCTCCTTCTCCAGGAGCCTTAGTCTACTCAATAACAGAATAAGAGTACACCCAGTTAAATTAAAGGCACCAACACTAGATTGAAAAGTAAACACTTAACACAAAATAAAATTAACCCAACTCACTACAGTTAGAAGTGAGAGGACAAGAGCTTTGCAGGAACCAGAAAAGAACTGGGCATTTATATGATCAATATCATCCATGTTTCTATTCACTAGAATAAAAAGTTTTTCTAAAAAAGGACTCGCTTCAGGGCCTAAAACCACCACTGCCAGTTGACGATTTAGCTTCTATTTATGGATATTTCATAACTGTTTATCATTTCTTGCACTGTCCTCTGAAGAATCTGGTACTGAATAAAGGTCTAAATGGATCATTACCTTGACCCTGTACAGCAGTCCCTGTGTTTTTACAGAATCACCAAAAGTGTAGTGTCAATGTTTTCCTTTGAGGCTTCCTATCCAAGTATTGATTAGTTTCATTCCTGCTTAACTTGTAAGATCTACTGGGGTTCCAAAACAAAGTTTGCTAAAATTGGGAGTATTTAGCTGAAGCCTCAGAATTTGTTTGGACTGAAATCATCCTAGTCTCAATTTGTGGTATTACCAGAAGTCAGTGACATTTGTCCCTCATGATATGTATTTTTATGAAACCTCTACTGTTTCTAAAAATAAGAGCAATTTAAACTCTAGCAACAGATTGCAATTGAGGTAAATTTTTAAAGTACCACAGGCATGTATTTTAAATGATGCATTATTATCTTACTTCAATTCAGGGTAAAGGAAATGTCACTTCAGGTAAAAATGTTCCAGCATCAAAAATAAAAGTCCTTTAAACAGCACACACACATTTCAGAAAAATGTAAGATTTTTATAAATTCTGTCCTCGAATTCTGGCACTAAATCTCTTGAGCTCAGCATTTGTCTTGTGGTCACCAGAGAGTCCTGGTGGAATTAAATTGTATTTCATTACGTGGCTGATTTAGTCAATGGTTTTCCAATCAATTTATTGATTTTCAGTTTGCTGAAATAGCCCACTGTAACAGTGTGCACTATTAAAAATAGAGTGCCTGTTATCTCAAGAAATATTTGTAAAAAGCTAAATAAAATGCTGCCTACACGTTTAAACTTTATTCTTACTGCTGAAGTGGAAGTAGTGTAGCAGCAGCAGCATTACGTCTGTGTTGGTTCCCATAACACAGGCTTATGATTGGATTTGTCTGCCAACGTCAAACATTTTGAGAAGGGATGAAATGGGACTTAAGTAAGGTTTTCAACACCGAAAATGTTTTATGCATGTTTCCAAAGTTCAAAAAGTCACAGAACCCGAGGTGCTCTGATAGAAAGATATAGAGTGCAGATATAAGGGACAAGATGTATAGTTCTGTGAGTTTGTGCTTTTAGAAGTAGGGCAAGTCTATGCTGCTCATTTCTCCTTTGATTTTAAGCAGTGCTGCTTTTGCAATAAAACAGAAATGAATCTGTACAGCTGGAAGTCAAAGCTGCATTCTCAGTTGACATTATTTATCCAGATTTGCAAATATGTATTCTCCATGCACAGGAACCCTCCTACCACCCATAAGTAACCTAGTAAGACTCCATAGTCAGGAAAATGCTTAACCAAAGACATGGATCTTCAACTATGAAGGTCAGAAAAGCTGAGCTTCAAAAAGCTCTCCTGAAACCCCACTCACCCACCGACCCCAAGCTCAACTTTTCAGACCTTCAGAGTACAAGATCCATCTTTTAGTCAAGTATTTTCATGACTACAGAGTGGCAGGAAATTCAAGAGTTCCCTGCCAGAGGGACATTCATTGAAAAAATGAAAACTCTCCCCCCACCCAAGAACTCCCATACAGTAAATGTCAGCAAAATACTCTAATCTCAGTCCCGGAAGAGGGTGTCCCTAAGGTATCCAGTTCCCAAACCACGTAGAGGATTCAAGTTATACACTATTAATTTCCAGAACAGTTTGAGTTAATACATTATTTCATGGAGTATCAGTGCCTTGGTGGCACTGACTCACTCCACCAGATCCTGCATTAGCTGAACCTACACAGTCTTAAAGGTCTTCAGGAGATTTCACTCAGGTGGCTGTAAAAGACTTGGGTTGCTATAGACTGGTCTATATTAAGGAGAAGTCAAAATCTTTCCACTAATTGCTGTCTAATCTATGGTATGGGCTACACTATTCTCTGGAAATCCAGGTCCAAGAGTACTCCAAAGATTCTGGCAATGACCCCTCTTGCAAGTCATAATCCAAATCTCAAGCACTTCTGGGACTTGTGAATAAAACTCTTCCTGTGAAGACCATTTCTTTCCATCAGTTCAGGAGCTTCGGTGGAGGCAGTATTGGAATTAGCCTAGTCAGGCAGAGCTAATCAATGATATTGTAGCAAGATATGTTAAACATGTTATGCAGAAGTGGGTTAAGTAATATCTATTATTGGACCAACTTCTGTGGGTGTGAGAAACAAGCTTACATGGAACACGTTTCAGGTCTGGAAAACAAATTCAGAGTGTCACTGCTAAATCCAAGGTGGAAGAGATTGTTTAGCATAAGTAGTTAACATGTATTTCAAGGGATCATTCCAGATGAAGTGACTAGTCAGAGAGGGGAAGGGGAAGAGCAGGGTAGAGTAATTGGAAAGGGTTGTTAGTGAGTTACAGATTGTTGTAATAAACCATAAATCCAGTGTGTCTATTCAGTCCATGATCTTTGGTGTCTAGCAAAGTTGGGAATTTAAGCTCTGAGGCTCATCTATTGGAAAATGTTGTGGAGGTTTCCTTTGAGGATGAGGACTGAGCAGTCAGATACAGAATGACCACTTTGTAAAAAGTGTTTACCCACCTGTGATACACTGCTTTTGTCTTATCTTTGTCCTGTGAGAGTTCATTCAAGAGCATAGTGATTGTTTGGTTATTGGGGCATTAAGTGCATTGGATGTGGTACACTACATACTGTGATGGGGGCAGGGAGGGAGTGTCACCCAGCTCTGTTCTCACACCCCCAGCTGAGGCCTCAGACCCCTTACCTCTGTCTACACCATCCCCCGCAGAGCCATGGCCCTGTTCCCAGCCCCGGGGCGGTGAGGACAGGGGTAAGGTGGGGGGGGAGGGGCACAAGGTAAAAGGTTTGCAGACCACTGCCTTACAGCAACTTCATCTAGACCATATCTCCCTAGCTTGCTTGTGAGAATATCATGTAGGATTGTGTCAAAAGTCTTCCTAAAATCTAGATGTATCATGCCTACTGCTACCCATCCTCTATCCACTAGGCAAGAACCCCTGGAAAAAATGGAAATTATGTGTTTCTTATAATGCTATTAACCTGTAGCTGCTTGCAGACTGATTGTTTAATAATTTGTTTCAATATCTTTCTAGCTATTGAAGTTAGGCTGACTAGTCTAAAATTCACCAACTCCTTTTTCCCCTGTTTTTAAAGATAAGTACTATTTTTCTTCTCCTTCCATCCTCTGGGACCTCACTCATCCTCCATAAATTCTCAAAGATAACTACTAACGTTTCCATGATTGCTTCAGCTCATTCTTTAAGTTCCCTAGGGTTAACTTCAGCAGGCTCTGCCAACTTGAAAACAACTAATTTATCTAAAACGTTCTTTAACCTGTTCTTTCCCCATTTGGGCTTGCATTCCTTCCCCCTTGCTGTTAGGATTAATTGTTTTAAGCATCTAGATACAATTAATCTTTTTAATGAAGAATAAATCAAAACAGGCATTAAACACCTCAGCCTTCTTGATGTCATCTGTTAGCAGCTCTCCTGCCTCACTAAGTAGTGGACCTACACTTTCCTTTGTATTTCTCTTACTCCTATTGTATTTATAAACCACCCCTCCATGCCTTATGTCCCTTGTGAGGTGCAACTAAGGCCTTGGCTACACTTGCACGTTATACTGCAATAAAGCTGTCCAAAGCGCTCTACCTTACTCCCTGTCCACACTGGCAAGGCATGTAGAACACTCTGACTCTGCAGCTGGAGCGCTCCTGATACTCCACCTCAGCAAGAGGGATAACATTTGATGCGTCCCCGCAGGAGCGCCACGGCGCCAGTGTGGACACTTTAATGCGCTCTGTTTGGCCACCAGAAGTATCCCACAATGCCTATTCTAGCCACTCTGGTCATCACTTTGAACTCTACTCCCCTGGCCTCAGGTGACCAATCGTCAGACCTGCCCTTTAAATTCCCTGGGAATTTTGAAAATCCCCTTCCTGTTTGCACAGCCAGGGGTGGAGTGCTCTCAGCGCATCTTTCCAGGTGACCATGCCTTCACGCACCAGGTGATCGCCAGTACGGAGTAATGGCGAGGTGCTGGACCTCATCAGTGTTTGGGGAGAGGAAGCTGTCCAGTCCCAACTGTGTTCCAGCCATAGGAATTACGATACCCACGGGCAGATATCAAGGGCCATGATGGAAAGGGGTCATGACTGGGATGTGGTGCAGTGCAGGGTTAAAGTGAAGGAGCTGCAGAATGCCTACCAGAAAGCCTGCGAGGCAAACAGCCACTCCAGTGCTGCCCCTGTGACCTGACAATTCTACAAAGAGCTGGATGCGATACTTGTGGGTGACCCTACCTCCACTCCAAGGACCACCATGGAGACTTCTGAGCCCTGTCCAACAAGGCAGGAGGAAGAGGAGAAAAGCAGGAATGAGGGTGCTAAGGTGGGGGGAGACACCCCGGAATCCCTCGAGGCATGCAGCCAGGAGCTCTTTTCGAGCCAGAAGGAAGGTAGCCAGTAGCAATGGCCAGTGCTTGGGGAAGGACAAACACCAGAGGAGGTTCCCAATAAGCGGCTTTGTGTCATGAAGGAAGTTATTCAGTGCGAGCTCTTGGGGCACGGAGGGTTTGGGCTGCATGAATGCCTAAATGCGGAATTGGGCATCGATGTGCTCTATCACACTGTGGTAATCGGCCTCAGTGATCTCTTCGAAGGTCTCATTCAGAAGATGGGCAATGCGCTTGTGGAGGTTTACAGGGAGAGCCAGTGTGGTCCTTGTCCCAGTCAGGCTAACATGTCCACGCCACTATGCTGTGAGGGATGGGGGACCATTGCTGCACATAGGCAAGCTGCACATGGGCTAGGGCAGAAGCCACAGTGTAGTACAAGACACTCCTTTGCTTCTCCGATTACCCTCAGCACTGAGCTATCTTCCAGGATGAACTTCCGTGGAAAATGGGGCAGTGTTTAGCGTAGGTGTCCCTTGCAGCTGTTTGCTTTCCCCAAGGCACAGAAACCCAGAGGACAGTACAACCATGAAATAATCAGTCCCCCTGGACCCTGTACTTACTCATCATTCTGGGGCTCTCATGGGTTATGTGTGCTCCCTTTGGGAAAGGCAAATTATGCTATTGTGTAGACCAGGCCTGCACAACATGCAGCCCGGGGGCCACATGCGGCCCGCACAGGCTCACTGTGCGGCCCGTGGGGGGTGAGTAGGGGCGGGGCAAGCCAAGTGGTGGGGTGGGGAGAAGTGGATGGGGGCGGGGCAAGGGCAGGGCTTTTTGGCCCACAGATGGTTTTTTTGCGGTAATATGGCCCTCGCTGCTTTCCGAGTTGTGCAGGCCTGGTGTAGACTGTGCTTGCCCTCCTTAAGTGTGAGGGAATCATTGCTCTGTCTGGTGCATACAATGCTGCCTCTGTTAAGTGTTGCATTTTGCCTTTACAGGTGCAACCTTGATATCTCAGCCATGCATCTTATCAGCCAAGAGACTGCGAAGACTCAGGAAGAAGCCACGTAAAAGCAAAGATGACATGCTGCAGGAAGTAACGCAGCAGTCTGTAAATGAGAATCTAAAGTCACAGAAGTGGCAGGAGAGTAAAAGAAGGATCCGCCAGAAGAAAGAGGATCGCCAGCAGCAAAACGTGGTGCTCTGGCAGCAAAGCACGGATCGGCTGATCAGCATAATGGAGTGGCACGCAGACTCTATCCAGGCGCTCATCGCCATGTAGGCAGAGCAGTACTGCGCTCACCCACCCCTCCACAGCCCTTGTCCCAAAACACTCCTCCAACCCAGTTTCCAAAAGCAGCAACATACACTGCTATTTTTAGCTATGCTAGTGCAGGTCAGGAAGGAATTTTCCACCAGGCCAGATTGGCAGAGAGGGGGGGGGGGGGGGGGGGGGGCGGGGTTGCCTCCCTCTGCAGCGTGGGTCACTTGCAGGTTAAAGTACAATGCTGCCTCCCTAGTAAGAAGTATGAACACTAAGCTCAAAAGAAAGCAGCATTTAAAAGACAGTTCAACACACATATTGAGCAAAAGTCTTTGTTTACAAACCCTCAACAAGGACAGCACAAGATTTCTATCACCTCAGTATCCTCTAGATGGCAAATACAGTAATTTCAATAAACATTTAGCCCTTCTTTTTAGTGCTTCTCCAATACAATTTAATATGAAGAAATGTAAAACAGCTTTAAATATGGTAGTATCAATGAATAAGAGCAGGATGAGTATTAGTTCTGCACAAAATAGGCGAGGCCAATGTCCCTTTAAAGAAATCAACTTCAGTTTGGATCTAACTGAGCATATTTGCATCTGTCTGTGGCAATTTTTATTACTTAGCCAGGTGGGTATACATTTAGAGGCAAAGAGCTATGAAGTTGCGAAAATACACTTTCCATGGTAAAAATATTAAGTTCTAACACTTCAGCAAGTCTATTAAGCTCTACCTTTGTGATGACTGCCAAGGGAATTTTTAGAATTTGTACATCTAGCAAATGCTTCTTTAATTCAGAGATTATCTCCAGTCTACCTCATGGCCTCATTTCATGACCTCGATTCATGTCACTCTTGAAGCGGTTTTCAGACAACACAATTTGGCCATTTAAAATTACAAATAGAATCTAATAGGTAAGAGACAGCTGATTTATCTTAAAGGTTTTGATCAGTTATATAAAGTGACCGTGTTTCTATTCTTGGCTTCTGATGATAATTGCTAGAATGTGCTCCTGTGGACTGTTTACAGCAGGGGTTTCAAACTCAAATGACCACGAGGGCCGCATGAGGACCAGTTCGTTGGCCCAAGGGCCACATCACTGACACACCCCTCTCGCTGCCCCCAGCCCTGCCCCCACCCCACCCCTTCCATGAGGTCCCACTCCTGCCCCGCCTCCTCCCCTGAGCGCGCAGCTCCCCACTCTGCCCTCCTGGAAAGTGCTAAGCGCATGGAGGTAGGCAGGGAGGAGGCTGGGGGCCCGGGGAGCTTGGCAGCTGCAGGAAATTAAGTGGGGGGAGAGAAGGGACATGGGGAGCTTGGCTGGCCACAGAAAATAACCCTGCGGTCACGTGTTTGAGACTCCTGCCTTAGGTGAACTACTCCATCACCTAACAAATCTGAGCCTCATACTCAGCCTCAGTGTTACACATATGATATAAAGGTATAGTAAAAAATATTTTTCACGGTGCATCAAGTCGCAGTGCCGACACACGTTATACTCCTTGGGAACAGCAACCGTTTGCTGACAAATAAGGCAATGAATTTTATCTTTTACCTCTGTGAAAAAATATAAATTCTCCCATTTGTCTTGGAAAACTCTTTTCTTCCATGAATGGTTTTTTTTTAGATGAAGTCATTTCCAAGCAGTTTTAATAAAATATATTCACTTAATAATGCACCTCACTCAAAGGACCAAACAGGAACTTAGATTTACTTCTATTACAGCACCCTCCTGGACTGGGCTGCACTCACACTCCACTTTTGCTCCGCCTCTTCCAATCCCTTCCCTGTCCCCTTCAAACCTCTTCCACAAAGTTACCACCCCAATTCTGCCCCCTCTTCTCCCCTAGTTCAAACCCTTCTCCAAATCCTCACGCCTTTCTCCCACTCCTCCCCTGTGCACTAGGCTTCCCAGTCCCGGCTCCTCCCTCCTAGAAACTGCTACGCCACTCTGGCGGTAAGCAGAGCAGCAGGAAGCAGCACACAGATGAGAAGCATGTGGGGAAGTGGGGGAGGGCGCGGGGAGACAGGGGGGCCGAAGGGAGCTTGGCAGGGGATCCGCGGGGAGCTTGGCCGGTGGCCGTGGGGGGGGGGCAGGGGGAGCACTGTGGGCCACATGCAGCCCGCATGTTTGAGACCCATGGTTTACAGGATTAAGATTATTGGTAGCTGCATCATGGTAGAGACTAAGAGATTCAATCAGGATCAGGGATCCAGTGTGCTTTCCACCTAAGCAGTCTTGGTGATAATTCCTGACCGGAAGAGTTGACAGACCAAATTGAGACAAGATGCAAAAGGAGGGAAGCATGAAGATGAGGGTAACAAAGTAGATGTTCTGGTTCAGAGGGGGGTTTTTGGGTGTGTGAGTGGGAATGGGGATTAATTTTAAAATAATTAAGGTGAATATCCCTGAGAGAGAGAATATTATTTTAGGTACTCTGAGCACCAGCTACTTCAACTGAGCTATACCAATACACACCTGCTGAGGATCGGGACCTGCATGGTTCATTCTAGGGTGGATCAAAAATAATTTTCCAATGGAATAGTTTTCTATTGGAAAAGGTTTGTTCAACAAACTGAAATGTTTCATGGGAATATTTCCAGGAATTTAATTGAAAATTTTCAATGAGGTCTAAGCGCTTCATTTCAACAAATATATAATATTAAGTAAAAGTGAAGTATTTTGATGAGCTGTTTCCATATTTCCAAAATGAAATTTTTAAGACTGTTTCAGAGGACATTGACATTTTATTCCAATTTGTAATGAAAGGACATTTTGAAGTACTGGAATTTCCCATAGAATGGTGATTCTAAGTTTTGATCAGCTTTGGTTTATTCAAAGTGTTCCCCTCTGAAGTTTGAGATTTTTAAAAATAAGATGTTCAAACTAGCAGCTGCTTTCACAAAAGTGAAAATATCTTAAAATACCAAAACAGTGAAAAAAATATAAGAACTGCTCCTAGAAAACTTGTTTGAAATACAGGACCATCTGACAGTGTGACATTTTTTAACTGGGTTTTTATGTGCCATTGCAAGCCACTTTGGCCAAACATGAAGCAATGCAGTATTGTCCATATTCTCTTTACTCCAAGTTGATAAGGAAGTTACCTGCAATCTGTACTGAGCCATCTTCTCCAAGAAGAATGTTCCCTGCTTTAACATCCCTGCAGAAAATAAAGCAACAATAAAGTATTACTTATTAAGCAAAAATATGACAAATTATTCCCCCTCCCCCAAGACATAGGATTGGAATGTGGGATTAGCTGGATGAGGGGATGAATCAGGGCCCTGAAAGTCTCTTTATCCTTCATGACTTCCTCAGGAGCATCTCCTCTCATTCTTCTGAGAAGTCCTGCAAGCAGCAGCAGCTCAGGTGTAGATCAGTTCCAGGGCTGAACTCCACCTGCTCACTCCCAAATTAATGTTTGCAAGGTTCTCCCAAACACCAGCATCAGATATTTGCTTGACCCCACTGTGACAGGGCTGAGCGGCCCCGCACTGGCACTGTAGGAGTTAACCCTTCCCTCTGGGCTGAGGAAGCCCCGCCCTGGAAGCCCTGCAGGGCATGCTCCAACTGGAGATCCAGTACAAAAGCCTGCAGAGCAGCTCAGAAGGACGCATGCTGCCAGCTCCTGTGGAGGTACAGCCAGGATCCTGGGTTCCAGAGGCCAGCCCAGCAGAGACGCTGCTGGAGTCCCAGCTTGACATCGACCCTGAAGGGGAATGCAGCAAAAGACCCCTGGACACCGAAGGCCCAGCAGTGTGGGTAGGAAGTGACCCAGGGAACTTTTAAAGGTACACACATGCTCGGCGTGTTGCTGGTGGATCCCCGCCAAACTAGGGGCAGGCAAGACCCACCGACAAGTGAGCCCTGGTCGGGACCCGGTGGAGTGGGAGGGCCCGGGTCCCTCTACCCCCTGCAGCCACTAGGCCTCGCTACCCCGAAAGTGGGGAGCCTTTGTATAGACTCTGGCCATGAGGCCACACTGCCCCGAGAGCGGGGAGCCTTTATATAGACTCTGGCCATAGGGCCACACTGCCCCAAGAGCGGGGAGCCTTTGCACAGACTCTGGCCATAGGGCTACACTGCCCCAAGAGCGGGGAGCCTTTGCACAGACTCTGGCTGTCAGGCCACACTACCCCGAAGGTTAAGAGGAACTCTATGGATGCTGGCTGTTGGGCCATATTGCCCTTTTTATTCAGGACTTAGAGTGGCTGGGGTCCGCCGCCACACCCCACCCCTGCCACCAAGGGGTGCTACGGAGCAGGACCCACCACACCCACCAAAAAAGCACATATCAGAACAAAATTAGACAAAGGCTGCCCATGGAAAAGGATTCTACATATGTGTTTAGTAATAGTAAACTGGAGTTGACAGCATCATTTTTAAGAATATCTGAACAACTATTTAACATCCTGTCAATTGTGAATCTGTTTCTAGTAGTGGCTACCCTGAGACATGTATTTGCATAATTAGTGCAAGAGCTAAATAGAGAGTGACTAGATTCCAATCTGCCTTAATCTAAGAACTTTAAGCCTTATTCGAGGAGCACTAAAATATTAACTTTAATTACTATTTTGCATGTTAAGCCAATTTTATAGCTGAATGGGATTTACATTTATTTAGAGGCTGTTGCACTGTGCAGTATCAGTGACAAAAAAATAAAAAACTTACTTCTATGAAGGAAGTATACCACCAGTGTTTACTGAACATCCTCAGTACAGTAATACAACAGCTTCCCATATATTATAAGCCTGAAATATGTTTGTGATAAACACTTAGTTTTCTGTCACTGAGGTACACTGAATACTAAAAAAGTTATAATATTACAGCATAAGTGTGACTTGTTGAAAAAGGCCTTTGGGAGGTGAATTAATTGCTTGTTACGGGTGCTGAATGGACATGCTTGAATAATCAAATGTTCTAGTTACAGAGCAGGGACAACACAAGTCTGCAGTAGTACAAAGATTTGCCACTATGTGACTAAACCAGGGGTAGGCAACCTATGGCACGGGTGCCAAAGGCGGCACGCAAGCTGATTTTCAGTGGCACTCACGCTGCCCAGGTCCTGGCCACCAGTCCAGGGGGCTCTGCATTTTAATTTAATTTTAAAAACCTCATTTACTTTACATACAACAACAGTTTAGTTCTATATTATAGACCTGTAGAAAGACACCATCTAAAAACATTAAAATGTATTACTGGCACACGAAACCTTGAATTAGAATGAATAAATGAAGACTTGGCACACCTCTTCTGAAAGGTTGCTGACCCCTGGACTAAATCCAGACTTTGATGAGTTCGCTCCATGGATTATTCAATTCTCAGCATGTCTGCTGAGACTGCCAATAAGGGGGCTACATGCATTGGTGGTGTAGCCCTGCTGGTCTCAGGATATTAGAAAACAAGGTGTGTGAAGTAGTATCTTTTATTGGACCACTTTCTGCTGGTGAGAGAGACAAGCTTTCAAGCTATGCAGAGCTGTTCTTTAGGTCTGGGAAAGGTACTCAGTATCACAGCTAAGTACAAGGTGGAAGTGACTGTTTAGCATAAACAAATTCATAACTTTGCGAGACACTAAAATCATGGACTGAGCAGACACACTGGCCTTATCGCTTATTACAACAATCTATAACCCTCTAACAATTTGTCTAACAGCTGTCTTATCATCACCTCTGATACACACACTTCCCTTCCCCCCTATGACAGGAGAGGTGCTAACTCATGCTAAGTTGTCATGGGATAAGAGGAAAGATCCTTTCATGGATTGAGAACTGGTTAAAAGACAGGGAACAAAGGGTAGGAATAAATGGCAAATTTTCAGAATGGAGAAAGGTAACTAGTGGTGTTCCCCAAGGGTCATTGCTAGGACCAATCCTAGTCAATTTATTCATCTATGATTTGGAGGAAGGGGTAAACAGTGAGGTGGCAAAGTCTGCAAATGATACTAAACTGCTCAAGACAGCTAAGACCAAAGTAGACTGTGAAGAACTTCAAAAAGATCTCACAAAACTAAGTGATTGGGCAACAAAATGGCAAATGAAATTTAATGTGGATAAATGTAAAATAATATGCATTAGAAAAAATAACCCCAACTATACATACAATATGATGGGGGATGATTTAGCTACAACTAATCAGGAAAAAGATCTTGGGGTCATCGTGGATAGTTTTTTAAAGACATCCACGCAGTGTGCAGCAGCAGTCAAAAAAGCAAGCAGGGTATTAGGAATCATTAAAAAAGGGATAGAGAATAAGACGGAGAATATCTTATTGCCTTTATATAAATCCATGGTGCACCCACATCTTGAATGCTGTATACAGATGTGGTCTCCTCACCTTAAAAAGGATATACTGGCATTAGAAAAGGTTCAGAGAAGGGCAACTAAAATGATTAGGGGTTTGGAATGGGTCCCATATGAGGAGAGATTAAAAAGGCTAGGACTTTTCAGCTTGGAAAAGAGGAGACTAAGGGGGGATATGATAGAGGTATATAAAATTATGAGTGGTGTTGAGAAAGTGAATAAGGAAAACTTATTTACTTTTTCCCATAATATAAGAACTAGGGGCCACAAAATGAAATTAATGTACCTCAAGTTTAAAACAGAAGGCAGTTCTTCGCACAGCACATAGTTAATCTGTGAAACTCCTTCCCTGAGGAGGTTGTGAAGGCTAGGAATATAACAGGGTTTAAAAAAAGAACTGGATAAATTCATGGAGGTTAAGTCCATTAATGGCTATTAGCCAGGATGGGTAAGGAATGGTGTTACTAGCCTCTATTTGTCAGAGGGGGGTGACGGATGGCAGGAGAGAGATCACTTAACCAGCCACTTCACCTTGAATGGTCTCTTACAATGTATCGACTATTACCTCTCACCTAGCCTGTCTCTCTAATAAGGGACTAGAGAGAGAAGCTGGGTGAGGTAATATCTTTTACTGGACCAGCTTCTGTTGGTGAGAGAGACAAGCTTTCGAACTATACAGAGCTCTTCTTCAGGTCTGGAAAAGGTACTGAGTGTCACAGCTAAACATGGACATAAATAGTTAATGCATATTGATAGAACACTTCACCCTGAAAACTCATCTCTTTCACCAACAGAAGCTGGTCCAATAAAAGATATTACTTCACACACCTTGTCCCTCTAATATCCTAGGAACAACACAACTATAACAACACTACAAATAATAAGGAGGAATCATTTATAAATAGGATAACTGCCCATTGGCAAGCTAGACAGACTATCAACTTATTTCGCCCAGGTCAAAGACCTAAGTTTATTTGTGTGTGCATATACATGCATGTTGCATCTTACATGAAGGTTCCGTTCCACAGTTTCCGTGTAAAGCGGAAACCGCGTATAGCCGAAACCCCATTGAGTTCAATGGCGGGCGAAATCTTCCATCCTAAAGAAAGTTTTTATATTTTTACTTTTTCCTTTTGGTCGACCACGTAAAACTGAAATTGTGTAAGTTGAAACAGCCTCAGACGCGACGCCTGTACACATGCACACACCCAAAGCTATTATCAAAAAGGAGACCAGTTTTCATAGTGAAGATGGGCATTACTTATGTACTTTTTCCTGTAATTAAATCTCCACACAACATGGTCAAGAAAGCAGTATCATGCAAACAGATCAGCTTCTATGCGCTATAGACTTGAAGGCCTCATTTTACAAACCAGCGTTTAAACACTTCTATTAATTCTGAAAAGCACAGCACTTTTGGGGGGGGGCAACAATGGGTTAAAAACGACGTTAAAAATATAGCCGTGTCATTTCCTCCCCCAATCTCTTCTTGTAATATTGCAGTAAGAGGACATTTAAAATCCCAGTAAGCTTTCATGGGCTACAGCCCACTTCAGATGCAAAGAATGGAACATACAGTAGAAAGATATATATACGCACAGAGAACATGAAAAGGAGGAAGTTGCCATACCAACTCTAAGAGGCTAATTAATTAATATTTCCCCATGTTAAGTATACTCACACCTTCCTGTCATCTGTCTGAAATGGGACATCTTGATTATCACTACAAAAGTTTTTTTCTCCTGCTGATAATAGCTCATCTTATTTAATTAGTCTCTTAAAATTGGTATGGCAACTTCCACCTTTTTATGTTCTCTGTATGTTTATCTTCCTACTGTATGTTCCATTCTATGCATCTTACGAAGTGGGCTGTAGCCCACAAAAGCTTACGCTCAAATAAAGTTGTTAGTCTCCAAGGTGCCACACATACTCCTCGTTCTTTTAGCGAATACAGACTAACACAGCTGCTACTCTGAAACCTGTTCCTACAGCAAGTTCTCAAAGCCATTTTCTTCTGGCTGCACCTTTGTCTCCCCCAAGACATACTGATTTACAACAAGCTGCAGCTCAAAATGGTGGGGGGGATGGGCGGGGTGGAGAAGGGGACGGTTGTGTTTGGGAAGAACAGAATGGCATGCATGGAGGGGAGTGTTGAGGGAAGATTGGTCCATTCCTGGCCTGTGCAATGGCACAAAGCCTTTCCTAATTCACCTAAGGCTACACTATATCACAGCTGGCTAACTCACTAAGTGGAATTTGCTGTATAGTCAGTCAAGTACTAGAGACCTAACTTGGCTGACATTTACGAAGCAGAGTCAGCTAAGGGAGAAACATTAATTGTCATGCACGGTGTTATACAGAAACCAGTTATGTTTCCATTTACACAGAAACAATTGGGTAACAAGCTCCATGCAGACTCAGAGAATGCCAGAATGCCCCACTCTTGCCAGGATATGTTGCTGAATAACACTGGGGCATCAAGAGAGTTAAGGCAGGCTTTTAGAATGCACCTGCTAAAAACATCAGCAGAAAAATCTTTCTATTCCTTGAATCTCCTAAGTTCTCATAGATCCTTGTTAAGATGTCTATTAAAATGGTGCTCTTCGCTAGCACAAAAAGAGACTGGTTTTATTGGGGTTTTTAATTGCAGACAACCTATAGCCACTGCCAAAAATGCAACTCAAATTTGAGAACTCTAGCACAGTTTGATGTGGCATTTCATCTCCATAATAAATGTTCTAAGGCGGCTATTACTCATAGTTTGGTAGACACTCCACCTCAATAGCGGCAAAATGGTTCAGAAGGAAGCTATTCTTTTGACATGCTTCCATTTTAATTTTATTGTAGCACAGAGGCAGCTTCCAATCTTCCCATCATTTTTACTACTGTACATAAGGAGGAAACTCACTGAAACATCTTCAGAGCTATTGTATCATGGCCTTCATGCAGCACTGGAATTTTCAAGATTAATTTGTTGTAATTAACCATAAATCCAATGTCTCTACTCAGTCCATGATTTTAGTGTCTAGCAAAGTTATGAATTTGTTTATGCTAAACAATCTGTTCCACTTTGTCTTAGCTATGGCACAGTAAGGCTTCCTTAAAGTTTGTGACAAGAAAACATAACAAATGAAGGTAATCACGTAAAGGTGCTTTCTATTTATAAGCATTTCGTGGGCTGAATAAACTCAAAAGCTGAATGGTGAGTGGTTTATTTGTCCATGATATGGTTATTACCAGGTATGAGAGTTTGAAGGTACTTCCTAATAACACACTAATAAATATACCCTGGCTTAGTACATTCCTCAATATCTATCTCAGTTACTCAGCCCAAGGTAGTTATTAACCTGGAAAGAAAAAAATCTACAAATGAAGTTGTAAATGAAGTTTCAGCTGCTCACTTAAGGTTTTGTAACATGTGCTTGTGAAACAGGGATGTTTTTAAGAACAGGTTAGACAGGGGTCAGCAACCTTTCAAAGAAGTGTCCTCTTTGTTTTTGTCTGTGACTAAAATATTTCGAGAGCCACATCACACACAAAGCTACCTGTAGAGTTAAAATTTAGCAACTAACAATAATTGAACATATTAAAGTTGTTACTACTCACTAATACTTTTAATGTGACTTTGAATTTGAGGGGGGACTTGGGGCAGGGCGTTGGGGGGCAGGGTCTGGGAGGGAGTTGGGGTGCAGGAGAGGGTTCTGAGCTGGGACAGAAGATTGACATGCAGGAGGAGGTGCGCGGTGCAGGCTCTGGCCAGGAGGCTCTTACCATGGGAGGCTCCCAGCTGGTGGTGCAGCAGGGCTTAGCAGGCTGCCTGCCTGCTCTGGCCCCACACCGCTCCTGGAAGCAGCTGACTGCTGCCATGTCCCTGAGTGCCCCTAGCAGGGGCGAGGCTGGGGAGACAGCTCTGCGCGCTGCCCCCACTCCCAGCACCGCTCTCACAAATCCCATTGGCCAGGAACTGGCCAATGCGCTTTCCCCCCATAGATGTGCTGCTGCACTGCCAGCAAGGAGTCACCCGTGGTAAGCACTTCCCAGCCAGAGCCTGCACCTTGCACACCCTCAAAAAATGGCTGCCCACAAGGGGGAAGCCAAAGAGCAGCATGCAGCTCCAGAGCCGCAAGATGCCGACTCCTGGGTAAGAGAAACACCAGTCCAGGTATTCTTGATCCTGCCTCAGCACAGGGAGCTGTATTTGGTCTCTCTTAAAGTCTCTCTTGGCTCTACACATCTATAATTCTACTATTTTTTATTTTAGTGCCTACAGGCCAGTGCTATGTTGTGCTAGGTGTTGAATAGACTAAGAGACTGTAAACTTTTCAGGGACAGGGACTATCTTAGTATAAAGACTATAGACAATAAGTAGATTAAAAACAGAGGAAGGAGAGCAAGGAAACAATGAGATTATACTGTTCAGTGGTCACAGCCAACCAGCTACCTAACCGCCTGAATTTTTCTATGCAGAAAAACACTCATGGGTACAATCGTCCCTTCAACTGCCTGAGAAGGAAAGGAGCAAACAACAAAGACCCCAGACACGTCAATATTCCCAGCATACACTGCAAGAGGAGCGTGACAGCCAGGATCTTCCTCCACCATGTTACCACAGAGGCTCAGTCTCACATGGCTTACTCATCCTCCTCTGAAGACCAGGCTTGCTCTGCATCGGCTTCATCCACAGTCTCTCTTTCCCAAGAATTTCCCCAGGGCTGCTTTCTGGTGGTTTATTTCCCCCTGAAAATGGACAATTTCAGTCCATTAGCCCTGTCAAAGAAAGGGGAAGGCAGCTCTGACCCACCTTCATTCAGTGCTCCACTCTTTTAAACAGATCAGGAGAAAAAATATTCACAGAGACTTTTCTCGTTGTAGGGAGATGATCCAGTGGCATAGAGCTACCAGCAGCTCTTGCATCCCTCCCTCCATCCTCTACTCCTGGGGGAATTCTGCACCACTGCACAATGCAGAATTTGCACAGAAATTAAAGTTCTGTGCAGGATTTCCTTTCCCCCTCCCACCCACAGAAATGGGCTGCAGATCTGCTGGCTGCCACTGGACCCAGCAGAGATCAGCTCACAAACAGAAATCGCTGCTTAGCGGAGGGGGAGGGAACCGGAGGGTTATAGGCCGCTGCAGCTCCCAGCACACCCGGAAGGAAGAAGGCGGTATGCAGGAAACTCAGACTGATGCTGATTCCCCAGCTCGTGTTGTTTCTCACTCTGGATCCTTGGCCTGTCGTCCAGGTAACAGTAGATTTGCACCCCATCTTCTCAGGAAAGCCACCACTATCACCATGCACTTTGTAAACAACCTCATAGCCACCAACAGGCCAAAACGGGAGCACCACAAATTTGTAGTGGGCCTGGTTCACCACTAACCTGAGGAACCTTCTGTGGCTCTGAAAGATTGAAATGTGAAAACAAGGGCAGTATACCTGTTTTCCTGGCTTCCATTATCTTCTCCATGGATCCAGGAGACCATGCAGAACTTCAACTTCTTGAAGTAGCTATTGAGTAGATGCAGGTTTAAAATACATCAGAGTCCACCCTGACTTTCAGAATTAGGAAAAAGCAGGAGTAAAACCCTTTCCCTCTTAAATCCTGTGGAACATCTTCCACAGCTTCCACTCAGAGGGCTTGTACTTCCTGAACTAGAAGTTGCTTGTGAGAGGGGTCCTGAAGAGGGACAGGCAGGGCTAGTCGGAAGGGTAGAAATAAACTGAAGTATATAACCCACTTCCACAGTTCAGTACCAGTCTGTGGTGAAATGAGACCACACTGTGCTGATATGGGACAGGCTGTCTGAAAATAAAGGATCCGACACAAGACCGGGTATAATATCCTCAGGTGTCCCATCAAAAGATCTGTTCTGAGCCCCCCCAAGTGTCTGGGCAGGGCAGATGTTGGTGTTGAAGCAGATGTGGGTGGGTATCAGTGTTGAAAACCTCTGCTTCATCTCCTCTGTGGGTCCTGACGGGGGCTCGTCCGGAGAAGAGCTGGCCTTGGCCTAGACCAGCATAAGGCCCTCCTCCTCTCCTTCTGTGCCAATGGGATCCCACAGATCCGGATCCTGAAGGTTGGTACTACGCTCAGTACCAGAGTCCAGGTCGGGCACTGCCTGATGGGACAGTGGCGCCCTTCTCCCAAAACCCACCAAGTAAGAGCATTAAGGGAGGAATCCTCACAGATTTCAACAGGGCCCTGCAGTGACATAGGCCAGTCACTGCTGGACCAAGCACTCAGTGGTACTCCTTTGCCTGGGTCCACAGCTGGGATGGGCTTACTGGATGTATAACAAGGGTGACTCCTTGGATGAGTGAAGTACGACCCAATCTTCAACTCAGATGATGAGCCTTCCTCCAGGGACCACGGAGGTATGGCTTCCACCCCTGCCAGGGCAGAGACACTTGCGCCTGACCCAACAAGAACGGTTTCTCTCTGGACAGTACCATGGGGCTGGAATCAGACAGCAGCTAGGGACTACGTGCTTCATCCTGTCCAATGGCACTTACACCAGTCTCCTGTACTGCTGTACAAGATGGTACCAAGAGCACCAGCAGGTCTCCACAGTGGACAGCTCTGTGATGGCTCTGGAGCCATGCTGTCCCTTTGGTGTCAACTGCTCATCTAGGAGTGGACTCAATGGCAACTGCAAATGGGCCGGAGGCAACGGTGCCATCTGCGATGCTGAGACAGGAGCAGCATGACTGAGGTTGCACCCTGCTCTGTCCTCCATGCCTGGCCTCTGGAGTGGGGTAACACTTCATCTCAGCCAGATTATTCTTATGCTTTTTTCTCAGCACCAGGGATGGCAAATGGTGATGGGACTCCCATATGGCAGGAGGAGCATTCCACACCGATGCTGAGGTACTCTGTGCCAAGTCTGACTGGAAGGTCTGAGAGCTGCTTCCATCAACAGGAACTTTAACTTGGCCTCCCAGTCCTCCTTCATAGGGGGTTAAAACTTGTAGCACATCTGTACCACGATGCCCAACATGAGCCTCACCCAAGCACTTCAGGCAACAAAAAAATGCAGATTGCTCAAAGACATAGCCTTGTTGCCGGAGGCACAGAGCTTGAAGCCCAGTGACCGAGGCACACCTCAGCACTGGAAACAGACGAAACTCCACTGACGGAGAAGCACTAACCACCACCACCACCCCGCACTGTTGGAACAGTGTCGGGCCACCGTGTCCTCCCACATCCCCAGCTGCAGCAAGAGTTTAGATGCAGAAGGAGGCTCAGGGCTGAGGCAGGGAGTTGGGGTGCAAGAAGGGATGAGAGTTCTGGGCAGCGCTTACCTCGGGGAGGGAAGAGGATTCCCTGGAAGCAGCCACATGTCCCTCCCTTGATTCCTAGACAAAGGTGTGGCCAGGAAGCTCTGTGTGTGGCCTTTACCTACAGGCACTGCTCCCACAGCTCCCATTGGCTGTGGTTCCAGGCCAATGGGAGTTGCGCAGTGGGTGCTCAGGGCAGGGGCAGCATGCAGAGACCCCCTGGCTGTAACTCCACCTAGGAGCCGCAGGGACTTGCCGACTGCTTCTGGGAGCTGGGTAGGGAACCTGCCAATCCCCTTGTCCCCGCAGCGCCCCCTACCCCAGAGCACTCAAGTTTTAGTCAGGGGTAGAGAGTACAGGTCATGGGCAGTGAATTTTTGTTTATGGGCTGGGACCTGTTCATGACTTTTCACTAACAATACCAGTGACTAAAACACAGCCTTAGCTATTATCGCCAAATGTCAATTAACGAAGGAGAAGGGGAGAGGGAGACACGCTTCCATCATCACCTTACTGGACCAATCAGGCTGTTTAAAATGAAAATTTGACTGATATGCTCCCTGCCACCCAGCAGGGGGCTTCTGCCCAGGTGTTCCTGAAAGCTGAGTATCCATGTCACAGCCCAGAGGCTAGAAATAGACTGGGAAATTCTCCTGTGTGTTCATCCACTGAATTCTTGGATTTCCTGATCTCATTTCCTCTATAGCAATTGCAATAGAGGGCGAGCACAAAGCTCCTTTAACAGCTGCTACAAGCTGTTACATAAATCAATGAGAAGGCATACAGTGGAGTCACAACGTCTGCTTCTTACCTCTAGGGAGCCAAATAATTTTGCAATTCCTAGTCTCAGGCACTAGTAACGGACGAGAGATTCCAGGTTTGAGCTTGGTTTGCATTTCTAAACCTAATGTCCAATTTAGGTTATGTAAATGGCTGGATATACTTGCCAATGTGGCACTACAGGGCTCCAATTCTCATATATGCTCATTTAAAAAGCACATTCCTAACTCACATGTCTGTTGATCTGTGAAAATTGAAGGACAAAAGCAGGAGGTGGCATGTCCCAGTTCTCAACCTCCTTCCCCAAAAGCTGGAAGCAGCTCTCAGGTTAGGCCAAAGCAGTGAGAGGGGAAGGACGTTCCCTTTATTTATAATTAAATTGCATGTTTACACATGTTAAGGGGCCTTTAAAATGGAAACAGTCATCCTTTGAGCCACTGATCTTAAATCAGTGTGGCTTGCCGGGTTTCCATTGCATGTTACATTTCTCACTCTAGTACAACAATCAGAGTCTCACTGACTGCTAAATGTTTTCTCTGGTATGTATAAAGCACTACAATATTTCTGTTTTTAATAGAAGAGAGGATACAATGTGGCCTGTTATACATTTCACACTTTCTATCCAAAATCATTTCTGTTGCAGGCTTGCAAAATTTAAAGTATATATTACTAAACAAATATAGTAAGTTGCCTATTTCTCGTGCTTTAACTGAATCTTGTGATGGAAGGAATAAAGATACAAACACCATTTTCCCCATCCTGGAAACACTATAGTCCAGTAAATAGAGAGCCTGGAAAGAATATCAGCCTGGAATAATTCAGGAACTTTCATTGACTTTGGGTTTAAGAGATCTCCCATTAATTAATTAAGGGCTGGTCTACAGTAGGGGAACGGATCGACCAAAGAGACGCAACTTCAGCTACGTGAATAACGTAGCTGAAGTCTTCAGCCGACTTACCTGTCATCCTCTTGGTGAGCTGGAGTTCTGGAGTCAACAGGGCACCACTGGCAATCGATTTATCGTGTCTTAACGAGACACAATAAATCGATCGCCAAAACATCAATTGCTACCTGCTGATACGGTGGGTAGTGAAGACATACCCTAAGTTAAACTAAGGAGAGAAAATCTGTTTCATTGTGATGAAATATGGGTATTATCCATCTTAAAATAGTCTTTGGTGTGGTGTATTCACTGTAGACATGTTGCACCGTAAATGGAAAACAAAAAATTGAATCCACTGCTTTATTGAGCAGAATGATGTGGGAAGACTCATCAATATTGGGTAACAGCACTGACAAATCAGAAGATGTCTTAAATAAGGTAGCGATGCCAGTCTTGAAGTGAACAATCCTTTCATTTCTAAAGCTGAAAAAAGTGATTGTGTGTGTTCACCTGCAATAACTAACAGCAGAGGATGGAGATGATCCACTCAAGGTCTCTCCCAACCCCAAATAATTCTAACAACTCAGGAATTGCTAAAAATGACACTAGCTTCATATGTTACAGAGTAATCTTTCAGCAAACCACTAAATTCCAAGACACAGTCAGAGCTGAACCCACACAGCAAGTTTGAAAGTTGCCCTGGTTACTATTTCATGCACTTCAAGATTTATTTTTCTCCATTCATCACTAAGGAGCTTAATTTACCAAGTACTGAGGAGGAAATTCAAACAAGCTTTCTCGCTTTAAGATTTCCCAGCAATAGATATGACTAAAAGGAACAAAGGAACGGAGAATCAGTAAGATTTAGATTTTTCATATCTCCCTGCAAGCATCGTGCTCAGGCTCATGACACAGGTCTGAAGTGAAGAACAAAAAAAAAAAAACAGTGTGGAGTTCATTTCCTAAACACAAATAAAATGCTTTGATAAATCCAGCACTTACAGGGACGGTGACACACATGACAGGGACCACAATGGAAAGGTAAGCAGTGCTGGAAGTGGCTAGAGCCTGAAGTATCAAAGTGAGATTTATATTGAATAGATCTTCTAGGTTTTATAAACTGCATGGTATCTGATCAACCTTCTTTCTTGCATGCTTTTAATCAGCAGTGATAATTAATGTCATTATCATTAGGCTTCAGAGTGATAATCACTTCCCTTGAAGTGGATAAGGGCACTCTTCACAGGAACTATTGTTTCTGACTGTTTGCAGCCTCAGGCAAATGTCACTGACTCAGGTTTACCCATGGTTCATATTTGAAGGTCGTCTTTGCAACCATGCTGGTTAGGCACTTTTTACAAATGACTTCCAAGATGATGAAATATAAGTTGCCACCACCAGGACACAGCACTAGTTTGCTAAGTCACCACAATTTGATCTAATTTGGTTCCTGCTCATAGACACAGAGATGCAACAGTGCCATGTGCCCTCTTATGCCAGATACTGTGTTACACATGTGAAGCATGTTTATTGCTTCCACAGATCAAAAATGCTTGGGATCTGTTCTTCCCTACAATGATTGCTTGAGGTTGTAGACAAAAATTCTCATAGTTTTGCATAAAGTTTTCAAATAAAACAGAAATTAGTGACTTATAATGAGCTGTCTCTCATTCTTACTGAGAGAAGACAACTAAATCCCATTAGAAGTGTGACTTAATCCAGGTTTCTGTGAATTCAGAGTCCTTGAAGGGCACCATATTGACAGCACTGGCTACCAGTAACCTCTGTTTGCCCACAGAACAAATGTTGCTAGAAGAACAGTCTTCACATGTGGCAAGGTAGCTCAGTTTCCATTCCCCTTCAGACACTTGTCTTTCGAGCCCAACTGTGCACCAGTCGTGGTAAATTCCTATATAGATACGCTTTCCTACTGGATACTGGGTTTTGGCATGATACCAGCTCATTCCCCATAGGCTACAGAATGGCCATAAAATAGTAACAGCTTTCAGCTACTACCACTTGGCCTGGTTTCAAACTGGCAATTAGAGATGAAAGGCTCCATATCATGTTACCAATCCCTTGAGCTATTCAGTTCCCATCAGGTTTGTCTTTTTTCAAATATGCTCACTAAAACAAATGTGTAGTGCTGGAAAAAAAAGTGTTACACTATTGTTACTAAAATAATGAACTACAGTACTTAACAGACTCCATGGCAATTATAAGAATACTGGAATCTGGTTTTACTGCACTACCTGCCAGCAGACCTGCCAACCCATTACTCAGCTACAAGGAAATCAAGTTGGTACACACAGTTTTGCCAATACACTTCCAGAGCCGCCTTCACATTAACCTTTACCAGAGCAAGTTTACTGCAATCACCAATAGCGTAGGTATTTGTCCAATTTATTGCAGCTGTATTGACACAGAAAGGTGCAATCTTTGACTAGTATTTTCAGCCACAAACCAAATATTTTGGCTGGGATTTAGTTTAAGTTAGCTGTAATGTAGGCAGGGAAGTTAAGAAATGGACTGTTAACCTTACAGTGTCTCTTTAGCTCCCTCACATGTGTGCACCCCCACAACCTCCATTCTGCATTCTCCCATTCATCTGGCAAGCACCTATTAAGTCTCCTCTTTGCCTTCCTTCAATGCAGTTTTCCTCTTCCCTCTTACAACCTCCCCAAGTCAGGAGATCAAGCCACCTTATTTGGTGTGTTTCTTCTTCACTACATTCAGTTGAGCACTGTAGCACTCTCCCCCAAAAGACTGACAATTTGGAAGAGGTGGAATGTTTTCAAGATAAATGCTTGCCCAGCATCAGAGTACAAGCAGCTGCCTCTTCTGGTAAAGATGAGCCGAATGACTAAATAAACTGCTGATTATTTTTGATGCTAGGCCAATATTTTCAATATATATAATTTTTAGTCTTTTACTGAACCTTTTCATATTTGGAAAACACTATCTGACTAAAGAATTCTGTGATCCTGAAGAGTCTTACTTTACAAATGAGTATTTGGTTGAAATTTCAGTTACACAACAACTAATCATGAACAGAAAAATACGCTTAATTAAAATAGGGAGAAAGACAGAGAACCTTGAAGCAGTTAATCAGCATGATTCATTTGTCAGGTTGCCATAAAAAGGTGTCACCTCAAAAAGTGCTAATCTTAACTTTGACTAATTCATTGTAAATTTTTAGTAATTCAAAAAGCTTTTCGGTTACTTTTGATTAGTTACATATTGCATGGAGTCATCCATCTAACTCCCGGACATCTGGTAATTCCCGATCAAATACACAGAAGAATCAGAGTCCAAATCAGGAGAGGTACAAAGTATCTACCGTTATCCTGCTGTAGTCAACCATGACAGCATTATCCGGGAGTGACATGTCAGCTTAGTCATAAAATGGGCTTGCCTCACTTGTTTGACTTCTGTGGAAAGTTCATCGGGTGCAATCCTGAAGCCCTGCTCATGAAAGCAATCCCAGGGACATCAGATTGCTCACACAATGGCTGCAAGATTTGGCCCTTAATCTTTAGCACACTGGCTAGTTTTCACGTGTTCAATACTTCAGACGCTGGCTAGATTCCTAGGGTTTCAGATAGTCACTGGGGTCACTGTGCAAGGAAGGAAGGACTGGCTTCTGGCTATGAAGCTCAGAGGAGTAGCATGAGGACAAACAATAAGACATGGCCAAGTGCAGATGAGTGTATAACATAAGGCTGTCTGCTTCTAGCTCTGGGGTACTGGAGGTGGTGCCCGGTGCTTAAAGAGGCGAAGTGGAGGGGTGGCTTCTGCTATCTGAAACCTACACGGAAATGACAAACTAGTAATGTTAAAGCTGAGAAGCAACTGGAGATAAGCTGTATTTTTAAAATGCATCTCAAAGTGCAGCCATCATTTACTGACATGTACCACTTTTCCCTTTGCTTTTCAGATGGTAAGCTCTGTGGGCAAGGAACTCTGCCTAACATGTTGTGAGTACTACTGGACACACACACACACACACACCTACCACACTTCCACTAAGAAGTGGAGGATTTCAAAGCAGTAGCACCTGGCTCTATTTTAGGTACTTACATGGCCCTCATTACTGTATATCTGAGCTCACCATTTTTAATGTATTTACCCTCTCAACAGGCTCGTGAGGTAGGGCAGTGATATTATCTCCATGGTATACATGGGGAACCGAGGCAGAACAAGACAAAGCAACATAGAGCCTAGGACACAGCAGGCAACTTAAGCTGGGTCTCCCAAGCTCCATGCTAGCCCCATAGCCCTGGGGCATCCTTTTTACCATCTAGAATAGGAGATAAATATGAAACTTTTCAACAGAAATGCTTGTGCTTCACTTTGGCTGCTAAGGAGGTTAAACAAGAATTTCAGGAAACATTCAAGCCCTTCCAAGATGTCTGACTTGCCAACTTCCCCCAGAGAGCTCTATCCAACTACTTCTACCTACCCAAAACAGCAACAGACTCACTCTAGTGATTATGAAAAGACAGCTGTCCAAACATTAATTGGAAGCGACTCTGCAACTATGACAAGCTTGTGTGGCGTGAGAAGCAGAAGCAGGATTTCATTAAGCCTGTTTGCCATGTGGTAACTTAATTTCCCCCATTAAAAAGGCACATTATTTAAAAAGTACAACATCAGCTGCATGAAGAGGTTCTGTTGCTATATATATGTTCAGTCTCGCTGCTGATTTTACAGCAACAGCAGTCTGTCCTCTGTTCAAGTCAAGAGTTCCCATAGTCATCCTTTAGGCCAGGAGTGGGCAAACTATTCGGCCCAAGGACCACTTTGGGGTTGCAAAATTGTATGGAGGGCCAGGTATGGAAGGCTGTGCCTCCCCAAACAGCCTGGCCCCCACCCTCTAATTGCCCCCCTCAGAACCTCCAACCCATTCAACCCCCGCTACTCCTTGTCCCCTGATGGCCACCTCCCAGGACCCCCCACCCCCCTCTCTGCCCCCTGACTGCCCCCCTCAGAATCTCCAACCCATCAAACCCCCTCCCTTCCGCAGCTCCTTGTCCCCTGACTGCTCCCTCCCAAGACCTCCCCCGCGATGCTAATGACCCCCAAGGACCCCCCCCCCCTATCCCACCCCTCTGTTTCCTGTCCCCTGACTGCCCCAACACTTATCCACACATCCCACTCCCTGACAGGCTCCCCAGGACTCCCACACTTATCCAACCTCCCCACTCCCAATCCCTGTCCTCTGACTGCCCTGCGGGACCCTTTCCTCCTTATCCAACCTCCCGGTCCCCTTACCACGGCGCTCAGAGCAGCGCATCTGGCACCCACACAGCCCGACTGGAACCGTACATATTACCGAGCTGATCCGCAGGAGTGCACAGCACATAGCTCCGGGGGAGAGGGGCAGCAGGAGAGGGGCTGGGAGCTCAGGAGTCAGGCAGAACAGTCCTGCAGGCAGAATGTGGCCTGCAGATTGTAGTTTGCCCATCCCTGATATAGGCTCTGCCAATGGCCTGGTGTCAAGCTTGGCCAGATGTGCTACTTACATTTATTCTACCGTACTGTGACTAATTGTATTCAGCCAGTTTTCTGCAAGGTGTGATATACGACTCAAGTGTTCCAGCTACATTTGCGTAATTGACTGAACAAACATTTCATTGTGATAGATATTTAAAAAATAAAAGCACAAGTAGCTAACAGAAGGCTGTACTCCACAGCTCTGACCCCATTTCACCCTGCTTTATACCTGCACTCAGAAGCCCACACATTACAAGCATCATTAAGGTGGTCAATGATCACCAGAGGGATGTCCTCCAGAACCAGCAGATCTTTGGTTTAATGTAACCAACTCTGACTCAATTCCTGTCAGAATTACAGCCATAAACCTTTCTTCCCTCATAAGAACTTATGAGTAGCCATAATGGGTCAAACCAAACGTCCATCTAGCCCAGTATGCTCTCTTCCAACAGTTGCCAATGCCAGGGACTTCAGAGGGAATGAACAGAACAGGTAATCATCAAGTGATCTATCCCATATTGCCCATTCCTAGCTTCTAGCAAGCAGGCTAGGGACACCATCCCTGCCCACTCTGGCTAACAGCCATTGATGAACCTATCCTCCATGAACTTATCTAGTTCCTTTTTGAACCCTGTTATCTTGGCCTTCACAACATCCTCTGGCAAGGAGTTCCACAGGTTGACTCTGTTGTATGAAGAAATACTTCCTTATGTTCATTTTAAACCTGCTGCCTATTAATTTCATCGGAGGGATGGGGTCACCTTGTTCTTTTGCTTCTCACAGGCACATTGCTTTCTTCCTGCAACCAGTAAGAAATCCTCTTTACTATGCAGAGTACACTCTCCAAAACCTTGCCATTGTAACTGGATTGATCAGTCATCCTTGCATTCAGCTCTCTGTACAGTAGAGCTTTCCAAGCTGCTTTGCCTCACATGCTGCTGGTATCATTCTACTTTCAGTGTGTGTATTCTCTTGCTAGGACATTATGAGACAGCTATCCAGATTTTCCCAGAATGCACAGACACAAACCAGATTCTGAGTTTGGTACTTGTGACTCATAGTTGTGGACTTAAAGATGAAGCAATGACACAGCGCAACCAAGTTTGCTGTATTTAATTCAGGACACTGACCTAATTAGAAGAGTACAATGGTATCTATGGTGTGACTGGATCCAAAATGGATACAGCATGTTTGGCTCCACGCCAATTGCACTAAAAATCTCCATGCAATGCCAAACAATCTTTATCACAGTTACTTTCATGCTATTTAATTACGAGTCAAATAAAGAGATCATCATCTCTCTTTAATGCAGTTTGGGAGTGGTATGACTGCTGCTGTGTCTAGTTCCGGCACCCATAACTCATGGATGTTGATAAATTGGAGAAGGTTCAGAGAACAGCCAAAAGAATGATTAAAGGATTAGAAAACCTACCTTATAGTGACAGACTCAAGGAGCTCAATCTATTTGTTAAGCTAAAGAGAAGGTTAAAGGGTGACTTGGTTGCAACCTATAAGTACCTACATGGGGAACAAATATTTAATAAGGGGTTCTTCTATCTAGCAGAGAAAGGTATAAGATGATCCAACAGCTGGAAGTTGAAGCTAGACAAATTCAGAAACATGGCCTGTATTTTTAACTGCTTGAACATTTTACCAAGGATCAGGGTGGATTCTCTATCACCGATCATTTTTAAATCCAGATTAGATGCTCTTCTAAAAAAAAATCTATTGTAGGAATTATTTTGGGGAAGCTCCATTGCCTGTGTTAAACTGTAAGTCAGACTAGAACTAGATGACCGTAATAGTACCTTCTGGCCTTAGAAACCATGAATCTATGAAAAATAATTCCTACAGAAAAACCTAACTTTAAATAAAAACAATGACAACATTAGTCGTGTGTGTCAATAAGATTATATTGAACAGATTCAAAACACAAGCTAAACAGATCTATTGGAATGCCCAGGAGAGGCAGTGTGGGAAACAGGGTTGGGGAGAGGAGACATATGACAAAGCTATGGTGGAAAGGGGGGGAATTGGGACCGCCTGGGCAAAAGGTTGGGACAAGGAGTCCCGGGTGGGAGACAGTATATGACAACCAGCTGGGGGAAGGTGGGGAGAGATTGGACAAGGAGCCAGGAGGGGAGAACTGAGCCAGGAGGGGAGAACTGAGATGGGATGGTCAAGGGGGAGAAGACTGGGAGCTGGACAGGGAACTAGAACTGGCTGGGCAAGGAGACTGGAAATGGGATGAGATACATAAGGAGTGGCGACTGAGACAAGAAGCCAGAGGTGGGGAAGTGACAGGACAGGGACAGATTACAGGGAATGGGGCAGAGGTGTTAAAGTTTGGAGGAAATGGACAGAAGAGTCTGTGAGCACAAAAGAACACTCCCTTCCAGAGCTTAAAATGAAACCCAAGATTCTTGAATCTCACCACTCCTCGCTTTTACAGATATTTGCTGACAACCAAGGGAAAATTGTTGTACTGGGCCACATAGAGAAAGACAACCTACTATTGCTATAACTAATTCAGTTAGTTCACATGGCAAAGGTCCATGAAATGGATCTAAAAGTTCATATGCAGCTGATGACCCACACGGGTGTCAATATGATGCTATATGACAATTTATTTTCTCAGTCAGTTCCTAGATTATTTTAAAATAAACAAAGAACCAGATTAAGGATGCAAAATTAAGCATTCAAAAATTAGAAAAACACCCAAACTATTTATACGATCACATACTATTTTTTCCATAGGACCCCTGCCTCAATCAGTGCAGAGGATGGGCAGCGCTCATTCAATGAACAGCCACTCAGTATTTTGTTTTCATCTCATTGTTCAGTGTGTGGCCCCATGTCTTGTTCTCTGCACATTATTCAAACCCTGCTCTGAAGACAGAAGTATTCATTTCCTCATGGTCTTTTCTACAGTGCTCATCTCTATAGTATCCAAGTGATTCACAAATATTCATTAATCAGCTCCACAAAACCCATGTGAGAGATGAGTGGATATTATTATTATGCCCATTTTGCCGATGGGGAGCTCAGGCACAGAGGGATTAAAATTAATGAATTCCTTTGTCCTTAAGTGCCCAATTTGAGAAGTCTACCATGTGATTTTTCAGAGTGCTTAGCATTATATAGCACCTTATATATTCAAGCACAACTCCCACTCCGTTCAGCTGCTGCTGTGAGTGCTCAGCACTTCTGCAAACCAGACCCCGTGGTCTGAAGTTGGATACCCAGCAAATGAGGACCACACAATTTGAGGCCATCTGCAAAAAATTTGATTTAACTGGATTTGCCCAGCATCATACAGGAACTCTGGTAGAGGCAAGGACAGAATCCACTCCTCCAGGGCAGCATCTGACTGAGTTAACCATCCTCCTTCCTTCTGCAATCCCGTCCTGTTCACTATACACCTTCGAACTTCTGTAACAAGTGAGGAGGGAGTTCAACAGGCAACAGTCTCCTTTACTACACAACACTGATTCAGCCCCACAGCAGGGGCATCGTGTGCAGTGAATAAGGCAGAGTCCTGTGGAAAAGTCACTATGTGACTGTGTAATTAAAAACTATATTATATCATATGCACAAGGGGACGTCCTAACTTTTGAGTGCTTGACTTTCCAACCTTAATGTTCTTTTAACAAAGCTTTGTGCATGTGATTCAAATATACTATACTCTTTTGCCTTGCCCCTCAGGTCCCTTTCAATATTGTTCTTTTACTATGGCGTACTGTCCTGTTTCAATTCCCTCATTTCTGCCAGGCCCTACATGTAGCGTTACAACTGGGTTAAGCCTCGCTCAGAAGAAACATTTTCCTTATATATTGTGTGTGAGCAAGCCAAGAAGCACGTCTTCATTACTGAGAAAGCTTTGCACTACAGGAAAGAAAAAAAAAAAAAGAGGTACCTGTGAATTTGTCCATTTTTGTGCAGGTAGTCCAGGCCCTCCAGCACCTCCTTTAGGGTTGTAGCTATAGTAGGTTCATCTAGGACTCCATTCTTGTGTTCCCCTTTTGCCACTATGTGTTTAATAACATCCAAAACAGAACCTAGAGAGAAGACACAAGTTAAACTTGTTCTTTAGCTTAAACTGGAAGGAGTTATTCCATGTGTTTAAATGACATCTATAGAGCCATTTTGTGGGTAAATCAAGGAAGTCTGGAAAATAAGTGGAAGGATTAGGGTTAAAGTCTGTAGCATCCATTTTATTGCCAAACAAAAATACAGATAAAAGGGTGCATTCTCCATTCCAAAGGGGATGCACTGAAAGGGCATTTACTTGCAATTTTTTCATGGTTTTACTGAAAGTGTTTAAGCCCCCCATTTTTAGCTGGTCAGTGGTGGGGAAGGTCTTACAGATCCTCAATAGTAGAAACATCCACAAACATACACCTCTAGCTTGACTGAAAAGTTTGTCAAGAAAAATGCCTTACAGTTCGTAGGGTACCTAGTTTGTCAGCTAGTTGTAAGAGTTAAAGTTCATTCTGACTAACTCGTGATTAAAATTACAAAAGAAAACAGAACATGTTTCGTCTTGTTAAAGAACAGTGAAAAGCCCAGAAGGGCTGAAAATTGGCATGTATTAAAAACATTAAGACTTAGTCATATGAATTTTGATTACTAATGAATTTCAAGAATGTGCCAGTTAACATTTCTAAGCAGACAGAAACCAGAACCTTATGGGAAACACACAGGTAAGGGTTTTAAAAACCCTCACACACATACACACACACTTATGCTGTTATAGACCCCATTGAAATTCTGGGGTTTTTCTTAAAATATAGTTTAGGGGGCGGCAGGGATTTGGAAATTTTGCATTATTTTGTTTTATCCATTTTATTCACATTGGGAGGGGAGTTTAGGTCCTGCCCCTGGTCAGATGGGAGACCTTGGGGGCGGAGGGAAAGGTTGTAAAGAAAATACTCTCTGCACTCATCCTGCAGTGGTGGCTGCTATCCCATGGAGCTGGGTCCAGTTCTCCACTCCAAACATTGCAGCCTGGTGCACAGGGTCACCGTGCTGTTCAGATTTGGCACAGCCACCCTTTTATCATGAAGGAAGTGCACACAAGCCAAATTTGAGTGTATAATCAGCTGAATGTGAGCTCCCAGTGTGACATTGAGGCAAAGGTTAAACTAATCCTTGGATGCATAAACAAAAGAATCTTGGGTAGGAGCAGAGAGATTATTTTACCTTTGTGACCATTACTGGAATATTGTGTCCAGTTCTGGCGCCCACAATTCAAGAAGCATGTTTATAAATAGGAGAGGGTTCAGAGAAGAGCCACAAGAATGATTAAAGGATTAGAAAATGTCGTACAAAATTATTGTTGGGAAATTCTATGGCATGTTACACAGGAGGTCAGACAGATGATTACAATGGTCCCTTGTGGCACTCGAATTTTTGACTCTATGAAAGGAATAAATACAACTGAAAACAAGAGTTGTCTGCACAGATTGCCTAAATGTTCTAGAGATCAGGTCTCTTAACTATGCTCAATTTTCTCTCACATTCCTAGGACTGTAAAATGCATTTTATAATCAGCATCAAAAATGTCTAAAGGTATGTCTGTTCTTAGCCAAAGATCCCCTCTTACAGTAAACAACCTGAGTTATAACACATGCCTACATTTTCTACAGGGAGAGCAACATTTACTGTGTGATAATGAAATGATTGAATGTGGTTTATTTCTACTAAAGAAAAGTCACAAAAAACATACCAAAAAATCAGAGTATGTGCCTCTCCATTTTACCCAAGAAGGGGTAGACGCTGAAGTTTTGTCTTTTAGATTCTGAGGTCTTTAGGACAAGGGATATATCTTTTGTATGGCACTCAGCATAATGGGGCCTTGTTTGGGTTCTCTCAGTGCTACTGTAATGTACATAGTAGATTCTAAATTTTGATTGGACAAAGTGTTTGTATTTAGGAAACACATGATGTGTGCATATGCCTTGATGATCAAATCAGGCACAAAACTTCCACATAGACTGTTTGGTCTTCCCTCCCTCAAATACACTTATATCTGGAGGACCGAATGCAATAAGAAGTCCAATAAGAATATTGTCTCTCTGTTCTCACTTCATCCTCCTTCCAATCAACCCACTCTGCCAGAAGACTTAACAAAAAAGGTTTCCTTCTCCTGCAAGAACCTCTGGAAAGCATAGGGGCAGAAGATCATACAGAGTATACACACACAGATTTGGACCATTAAGAAGGTTTAGGTAAGTTAGAGTTAAACAAACTCAGAAAAACAGCAATTTATAGAATAGCTACAGCCAACACAGACCCATATAGTGCAAAATTGGTACAAAGCCAACTTGTCATTTTAAGTCTGCTAATGTATTTTTAGATTCCACTTTCAGGTGGGGATGCTTAGAACAATGGAGGAATTTGGAAGTGCTCTATAGAAACAACAAACAAAGGACAAAGACAAAGACCCCTTTCAACCAATATTTAATGTCGCAGATAGTGGATAAGTGACTAAAATGCCTAGGGCTTAACTTTAGCTGATTTCAACCCCCTTGGAGTTTTTATAGCATGTTTGGGGATAGTGGTTTGGAACCTTGGGAAATATAAGAATTTAAGCTCTGAAAATGTCACCTTCCTACTGAACTAAGCGTTGTCTGAGTCATCCCTACCTTGTCTCTCTCATCCCACTTAGTTTACTAAAAGAAAAACATGCTTTTATTACAGTCACCACAGCAGTGTAAGAGCTATATTTATTCTGCTTCATGCACCAACAAAATTGCTAGTTAAGCTCTGATTCCAGACTCCTGATTGCAACTACATATGACAACATTGGGTGATACAAAGAACTAAACTGAGCTGCATTCCCATACAAGATTCAGCCTGAAGTTAGAAATCTTACTTCTGACACGTTAGCTAAGCCAGTTTGATATGGAGTAACTAAGAAATAAAAGGATCATATGAAAGAACCTTACAAATCCAGAGCAAGGCCATTTCTGAGCAACTGTAGCCAACTACAGTATACTTCAGGGGTTGGCAACTGCAAGCTGCTTGTCAGTGGCATGCTGCTGCCAGCCAGTCCTGGCCGCCAGCCCCGCTCAGCCCGCTGCGTGCTTGGATGGATGGAACCCCAGGCCGGTAGCAGGCTGTGCGGGGCTGGTGGCCAGAACCCCGGCTGGCAGGAGCCAGCATCCGGAACTTCAGACCAGCAGCGGCACACCCTCTTCTCTGCTGGGGAGCACGGCACTGACCCTGCATATCCAGCAGGAGCCAATCCCCCGCCCACCAGATCAAGCCCTGGGGCACCTCCGCCTCGGGCCAGGAGGGGGCGCAGGGTGATGTAGAGAGCTAGGGTCATGGGAAGACAGAACAGCACCGGCACTGTCTGCCACCTCCCGCGTAGGAAGTGACACGTGTGCAGCGGGGTGAGCAGCTCTTTGCAGGCTGCCACCGCCACCCAAGCCCTCCCCCACAAGGCATTGCTTTCTATTCTTGCACAGACCAATTCAATACCTATTCCACATCGAGACAGTGCACACCAGTGGAAATGAATTGTCTCCATTTCCTAGGTAATCTAGCCTCCTCCTTGTTCCCTTCAAACACCATGTACCAAATAGTTAAATTTGTGTACTTGGAGGGTGTGCGCTACACCGACTATGTAGTCTAAAACAGTGCACCAGGTCTGTCAGCATTCTATAGGGTGCAGTGCTCTCTTGAATGCTCAGCCACTGATAGTGAAAAGGTCTGACTTGCTCTACAAATCTCACTTCACCACCTTCCATCTCAAGTACAAGGCACATTTCTCTGACTTCACCGACACCAACATATATGAAGCACACATTTAAGAAATCCACATGCAATGTTCCTCTTCAGAATAAGAAGGGAGAAAAAAAGAGAACCACATGTGATAGTTCTTAGTCACGCTGCTTATTGCGTCAGTGGACAATGCTCAGATACTGTGATAATGGGTATAAAAACCTGAACAAAACAAAGCACATTTAAAAAAAGATTAAAGATGCATATGAAGCATTATGGCTGAAGTTTTACATGCTCCCAAAGGCAAGAAATGTATAGTTCCCACAACAATTAAAATCAGCCACACACTGCACTCCACAACCTAAACTACAGTAACTGAACCTCACAGAGTATTAAAAATGCATAGGACACAAGTTAGGTTCTTGAAGAGAAAACTCACTCTGAATTTCCCAAAGTACATGTAAAAAAAAAAAATCTTCAGCCATGACATCACACTGATGTTGATATTCCACAGCCAATAACCGCTTTCTGTTTGTTAGTATGAGGATTGGCATACCTGATCTAAACACACTGCCGTTAAATTATGAAAGGTTACACTACATGATTTTTATAGACTCAGAAAGTTTTGAATGCAAGTTACCAAATATTGTCCCCTTTCAACTTCAGGGCCTGATCTTTCCATGGAGTTTAGTGCAGGAGTCTGGCAGCACTGAGTGCTTTGCAGTATTGGGCCCAACAGGCTTCATCTGAGAGGATTCTTATCTAATCACATTTAACAGTAGTGAACAATTTAAAGAGCATCATTATCAGCACTAAGAATTAGATCTATTAGGACCTATCAGCCTATGACTACCTGAGAGAAATAAACCTCAGAAGAAGGTAGAAGCTTGGTCTTACAGAGCTTAGACAGAACCTAATAAAACAGGGAGATCAACGCTCTAGACCAGAGTTTCCCAAACTGTGTTCGGCAGAACACTGATGTTCCGCACGATGTGAATAGGTGTTCCCTGAAAGAATCATAATTTTTAAAAAAGGGTCTTTACATTTTTTTTTTATTTTAAATTTGTGTAACCCCCAAGGAGATTACATGGACTCCTGGGTCTCTTCCTGCCTGGCTCTCCACTCACTCAAAATGACTTCTTCCCTTTCCTCCACTCCCGGGGAGGGCCTCTCACTCCCTATTGGTTGCTGGGCAGACTCTGAGTGTGCCAGGAGACGAAGGGCAGGACTGGCTGTGCGGGATGCTGGTGAGCGCCAGGCCTGCATTCAGGGTTCCCCCGGAGAACTGGCCTCTAGGGATCTGACAGCAGATCCCTCCCCGGGGTTTTTCCTTCCCCAGTGGTGATTCCCCATTTGTAGAGTTTGCTGGGAAACAAACAGCTGGGCTGAGTTCACTCCCCAGCTCCTTAGGTGAGACCAGTCACCACATAGTCAGCTCTGCTCTGTCCCCTTGTCCAGGGAAGCAGCCTGCTGAGTGTGTGTCTTGGCATGGAGCTGGGAGGCTACAGTTTGGATGTTAGCGTTGAGCCCTCCACCCCTTTGTGGTGCGGGGAAATCCTGGGACCAACGCAGCCTGATTCCTGCCTGAAGAGGATCCTGCACACAGAGAGCAGCCCCTCTGCAGAGACCGAAAGTCCAGTCATCTTCGAACCTGAGGATCATTCATGGAGATTGTGAGTGCCCCATCGTTTAGTTAGTTAGTCAGGTAATTTGTTTCAGGGACCCCCTACTCCCTGAAGTGTGTCCTCAAACCAGGGAGTGAGGGTTTGAGGATTTTATAACCTGCTGCATACTACACCCATGGAGGAACTTACCACCTTCTCCCACTTGGGAGTCCTTTGGGCTGTACTGAGCCCAGTTAGTCACACTGCTACACCACTGCAGAGAAAAATGTTGTGGTTATAGGTCACCAAGGGCCCCAGCACAGTACGCGTACCAACGGGACACTAATTTTACATTTGATACATCAAGTCACAGGTATTTTCAGGGCATCAGTGACCCTAAAATTAGTGTTTTACCCTGTTATGCTGTATTTGTCTCCTATTTAATATAATTATTGTGTTGAATATATTGTATGTGTTGGTGTTATTTCTTGGAAGTCTCCAACTGTCTGGTCAGTAAGTGGAGATTATCCTGTAGTTAGAATTTTCCTCCCAAGCTGCCCTGGTGACCCTGCCAGGAAGGAGTGAGGGGGGTGGAGGCACCACCAAATAATTTCCTAGGGAAAAAGAAAGAAGATACACCCTGCTGAGAGAGTGGTGGGATCAAAAAGAACTCAGACCTGTCCATCAAAAACTGTAAGTGGATTGGCATTAAAGGAGGTAACCAGGTGGAGAGGGGGCGCCTGACATGAGGATTCAACTTTCCAGCATTATTCCTAATATATTAAGCGAATTTGTGATTCAGAACCACAGAAACACCAATCCCATTAAATCCAAATTTGTATTTCTGTTTATAAAAATAGATTTTCCAGTAAAAAAATCTAATTTGTGTGGTGTTTGTATATATATAAAACAGCGTTTTTTAAGTACAACAGTTTTTAATTGACTCTTGCACTTGATTTTTGTACTAGTTTATGCACTCTTTCCAGTTAGAAATTGTTACTTAAAGTTATTTTAAATTTGTCTTTTTGCTTTGTTTTATAAAAAATGTATTTGAGCATAAATAATGCAATTTTTTATTTGAAAACCAAACAACTACAAAATAATAATATAAGTGTTCCGTAAATATATACAAGGCTAAAAAGTCTTCCGTGGCCAAAAAAGTTTGGGAAATACTGCACTAGACATACATCAGTGTTCAGATGAGAGAAAAGGAACAAATGAAATGGAGAACAGAAGAAAACATTTGTTCCAAGTTCATGGATTTGACAATTTATTCATGTCATTGGATAAGCCATGTCATCACAGACAAGATGTCACGGCCAATTTCAAGGAAGAGATTTATTTCATTTGCCCCTTTCTCTCCAGGCTGTAGCCCATCTGTACAGAGGTGTAGATACACAGAAAGCAAGAATAGGACTAGCAGAATGGAAAAGGGTAAAAGTGATGAAAATGACAACAGATGGTACAGTGCATTCTATTAGGGCTTTTTGTCATTTTCCTCTTTTCTTTTTAACGTGATCTTTTATATTTAACATATGAAAACTGGACCTACCAAAATGCAAACATGCCTCACACTGAGCAAACATATGGATCTGATTAGATATCCTCATCCTTTTCCCACCCCATGCTCAAATGTCAACTGTTGTAACGCATTTGTTACTTAACTGGACTCATCTGCTGCATCACACCATATTTGATTGTAAATCCTTAGTGACAGAGACTGTTTTCTGTGAAGTACTCTCCAGGACACTATTCATGGTTACAGAATAGTTCAAATTAAACAGAGATTCTTAAGAATGTTTGTCCACTGATCTTAATTAATTGCTGGTCATTAGGAAGCCTTGGAAGTTGTTAGATCAGTGATTATTCCAACTAGATTAAATTCCTGAAATGTGACAGAAGCTCAGAGTGCATGACCAGCTTGCAGAGTTTCAGCACCTCAAAGACTTCCACAATTTAAAAATATATTGGAGGCTTCTCATGCTCTAGGGTGGAATGGTAAGAGTTGCTCTCTACCGTAGAGCTGTCACAGACAGCTGTTTAATGAGCAAGTGTTGTGTGTCATGGTTCAAATGACAGTTCTTAAGTGAAAGCACATTAAAGGAGCTAACAGATTTGCAAATCAGAGAAGATCTGAGAACAAGGATAATGGCTCCTCATTTTAACAAATGAGCAAGCCACACAATTTACAAAGCAGAACTGCCAGCAGTTAATTTAGAAAAGGCACAATTAAAAGTCACGACATGGATATGTTAGATGGGCCAAATGCAAATCTGCCCCATTTTAGAAATATCAGGCACCGCTGATTGCTTTGGAGCCAAGTTGGTGCATAAAGGCCAGAATTTCAAGTCTGAACAATTAAAGTAGCTACCTAAGAAAAAGTGGCTTATTACAGGTACAGAGCACCTGCAGCTTCCACTGAACTAAATGGCAGCAGCAGATACTCGGGGCCAGGCCACTTGTTTAAGTGACTACATTTCAAAGCGGGGTGCCTAAAGTGTTGCCTAATTGCCCAGAAGAGATTAAACCCTACCAGTGTAGTCAGTTGCCTGTGCATTATCAGAAGAGAATGCTAAAATTTAAGTAGGTTTTAGACTGTTCCCCTTTAGGAATATTTCTACAGCAGTTGCATTACTGCTTCTTTAAGATTTCAGTAGTACTGGTGCCCCGAGACTGAGAAATTAATCTGCATGGAGGTAAATCAGAAAAGTCGTCCCCATTCTTGTGTTCATACATAGTCTTATTTGTAGGTCAAAGTAATGAGAAGCCTGAAGTAGGCTACAGTTAAGTCCATTTCAACCTGAAAAACAAGCCAGTGGAGATTGATGCTGTTAAAAAGAGAAGCAACAAAACTGTGTGCTATGTAGTCAGTCATCTACTGTTCCAACTAAAAAGCCCATGCTATGGGCTGTGGAAAACAGGGAAGAAACTCCTCTGGGAAAGCAACTCTGAACGGAGCCTTGTTTGTTAATATGAGTACAGAAACAATATTTCAGACTTCCCACCCAGGAAGCTTTACATTAATCGGTTTTCAAAAACAAGCATAAAATAGCTTCAGTTACTACGATTTGTATAGTTTAATAAATCACATTTTCCTATTTTTGTGAGTTTACATGAATCTTTCACATAGAAAAGAGGGATGGAGAGGACAGAAAAATGACTATACTAGGGGAACAGTGACTCTATGAAGTGCTGTTAAATGCACAAAATAAAACAAATAATTTTCTCCAATTTTTCAGTTACAGTAGTATTAGTTGCTACTTGTAACAACAGTAGCAAACAAGTGTACAGAAGTACTCTTAAATTTGATTGTATTCCTTTAACTTTGAGAAAATAAAAAAGGAGTATTTGCAGTTATTTCAGCATCTTTAGCTACAGATTTTGGAAGTGGGCGAGGGAAAGAGAACAGATGGCACATTTAAAGCTGAGCACTTCCCATACTTTTTCCATATGGCTTAGGGTAAAGAAACATAGTACCACTCACCCCCACTAAGTAACTTCATCACTAGCCAGAGCTCGTCTTTCACCACAAATGATGTGTAGTAAGATACAATGTTAGGATGATGGCACTGACTCATGGCTTGAATTTCTTTCTGCAGAGAGAACAAACAGTTATGTTTTTAAATGCCTGTTACATAATTACCATCTACTACTATTATTTCTATCAAGATAGGGTGTTCACAAGGCAAAAATAACTCTTGGAAGCTAACAGTGAAGATCCAGAAATGTAATAGTCATGTTTGATCTGCTCAGATCAAACTGAAATTTTTCTGAATACAGGACTAAGCTATCTTGTCCCGGCTAGTAGTGAACAAGGTGGAGAACCTCCAGTTACAAGGGTCAAGGGCAACACCCTGGTGACAACCCAAGCCTCTACTACCAAGCTCAGCTGAGAGGAAAGGGGTGGTGGCTTCTGGGACTTCTACCAGGTTGTTCCCCTTAGAACTTGCATAATGGCTCAATCTGCCTATCAACCTCTGGTCAATACGTGCCTCTTCCTTATACACACTATAACTTTCAATGGGGTTACTGTTGCACTTTGCATCATCAGTAGAGAATAAGGTAAAGCACTTTAAAATATCTATGAGGAGGAGGACCTCTTCGGAGGATATTACTTCCAGAAGTCACGGCTGGGCTGCGCAGTTAAAAAAAATAGAAAGTTTGTCACATGGTTGTATGAATGTTGAGGAAGAAAAAAAAGTCACATGCAATCAAAAAAACCTGTCAGCTGTTTGATTTGTAACATAGTGGGACTAACAAATGTTCCGTTCCTCACTCGAGGTGGTGAGGTCATGCATAATTAATGGCTGCACAGCCCTTTCCTTTCAATGCAGTATTAGAGGTGAGAAAAACAATTAACAAAAGCAGAGCACTTCCCCCAACCTCAACAACCCTCATCTTCTATTCTAATCACTCACTGGCTACAAAAAGGCTTCTCTTTGCCTACACAGGATATCAATATCCTTGGAGGCTTGGCGCACACAATTGTTTAACTGATTATTGTAAAAGCACAATGGGCATTGCGGTTAAAAATGCTTCCTCTCATAAACGAAACCAGACATATGTACAATAGCTCTGTTAGAGCAATAAGAATGCAGCACAATTGCTGAAGAGCTGCATTTAACAGCCAGGAACCTTATTTTATAAGCATATTGATAGGGGATAGAGAGAAATGCGAAAGACTACCAAAATCCATGTGTATTTATTGCATCCTCAGTTTACAGTAATTTTCCAGTGTCCTCTAGAAATAAGTAAGAGTTAAAGAGTGATTTTAAGTGAAGTGACATGGGAGTACATTGTTAAACAAGGACAGCAGAAGTGAAAGCTGCTCCAACCAATGCCCATGTCCCTGTGACCCTAGTCACAGAGCAGAACAGTCACACACAAGGCCCTACTTAACTTGCGGTATTGCGGACTCGGCAATATTAGGCTTCAACCCCAGTTTTGACAGTGGGAGCCTCCGCTCTCAGCCCCAGGCAGCTGACAGTGGAAAAATCACAGAAAAGTAACAATGGACTTTATCGTCACAAATAATTTAAAGTACACTATGACTTTTCCACAAATTTTCCATGGCTTGTCCTTAACTCAGCCACAATTTATTGACCATCATCCCGCAATTCAAGTGAGGCCTTAGTCAGGAGTGAATTTTACTTGCTGTTTGTCATGTTCCTTTTCACTCCTCCCTTCACTTTGAGGAATCCTGTGCAGATATCAAGTACCAGGAGGCAGAAATTAGGAGATGCAGAAATGAGTTTTGCAGAGTCCTCCTGGAAGTAGGCTCCCATTTCCCTATATTCAGTCTTTGTGGCTATTTTAACTTCAAGTGGAATCTCAAGCTGCATCTTGCCAAGGGTTTCTCACAAACTTCAGATAAATGTACTTGGTCCTATCTTTACCTGAACACACCAGAGTAGTTGAAACTATCTTGAACATAACTTATTTCTGATTCATAATTTGGGAAACACTATTTAGAGTGTTACCTGTTTAGGTATTGAGGATGAAACACTGACAAAAACATGTTTGAAGACATGCAACAGTCTTGAAAAACCCAATTCTAGGGAAATGTGCTGTTAAAATATCCACATTGTCCAACTCCAAAAGCTTGTATCCAGAAATCAGCTCTAACTGCTCTGATGTCTTCCCATTAAGTGCCATGATAAATACCTTAACCACATCTCTCTACAGTAAATTGAGCACTTGGAAGCTTTAGAAACGCCAATAAAACTACTACAAACTATAATTTAGAATCATAATAGATACTGAATAGACACCTTATGTAAAAAAAAAAAAAGTCAAAACGTGTCAATAGAAGACTGGGAACAGCATTTTGTTTATTTTGAAAGTGGGTCTACTCACCTACTGATGTCTGAGTCAGATTTGAGTTAACTGGAGTGGAGATGTGTGAGGCTGGCAGGCCAAACATCTGACCCACCAGCTGAAATTGATTGCAGGCACATGTACTTATGTTAAACACATTTTCCTCTGGAAGAATTTTGCTCTTAAAACACTGAGCGCAGGGACTCTTGCATGTCTTCAATATGAGGGGATGGGAAGAAACTGCTCTTCTGGGCAAGTCATTGCACATATTCCCACTTTGGCATGTTTTGTACCTTCCTCTGAAGCTGCTAGTACTGGCCACTCTCAGACTGTATACTAGACCAGGTGGACCACTGGGCTGATCCGGTGTGGCAATTCACATGTTCCTATATGTTACTCTACTGTTAACTCACTGCATGGGTGTTGAGAAAATCACTCAACATCTGCTTCCATTCTCCTCAGGTGTAAACTCAGGACCACACTTGTGTTGTCAGGATTGATGTTTGTAAAGTCCGTTGAAGATATAAAGCAGTAAATGCAAGAATACTAAGAGCATCTTCCAGCTAGACAACCTCAACCTCTATGTTCACTGCCACCTCCTATGTCAGCTAGATTGTCACATCCTTCCTTTTGACTCCCAGTATTGTTCACCATGCTGACAGAAATTGATGTAGATTTACATGCACACTCTAAATCACCTTAAATTAGACAAGTTATTGCCTTGTAAATAATTATTATGAACATTTTCTTTAATATACCTTGTTGTCTGGATCAACATAACAGGGGCAACTGGATTGCAGTTTTCTTTTAGAGGCCAGGCTTCCAAATTCCCTCAGGAATTGATGTCCAAACTGAACTATAACATGATCTGACATCAATCAGTAAAGCAATTAAGACTGCTCAGCTTCAGCTCTGATGTTCATATACTGAAGAATGATATGGCAGAGCAGTGCAGTAGCCTTAAGGTTTCCATTTTCTGTTAGTTGAGGTCTCATCACATGAGATATTTAAATATCAATCACATACCAACTGTGGTTATTTGGTATGTCAATTTATACATTTACATTTCAGAACCTGAAATGCTTTGAGGGTTTTGTAACTTCCTGCCAATCACCCTATTTAAGGGATATTTCCAGTTTCTATAAACTATCAGGAAATAAGAGTCTCAGTGCAGAAATGGACAGTGATGAGACATCTGTGCTGATTCTACTGGATCAGTCTACTTCTTTGATTGTAGCCACCGTCTGGTATTGTTAACCCACCTATGGGACATAGGAATTGGCCTACCAAACCAGATGTTTATCTAGTCCAATATCCTGCCTGACAGCAGCCAATGCCAGATCCCTCAGAAGACCGCATAAGAAACCCAATAATGGGCAATTCTAGAACAGTCTGCCCTTAGGGGAAATTTTCTGACTAAGCCTGGGCAGTTAGCTACTGGTTATGCCTTAAAAGATTATAAATTCTCATGCCTTAACCTTGGATATTCTCATCCATGCGTCTGATTTTAAAAAAAAAAAAATCTTTCACAGCTCTTGATCTCAGTATTTTGTGGCAGCAAATATCACAGGTTAATTTTGTGCAGTGTAAAGATATTTTATTGGGTTTAAATTTGTTGAAAATCACTGCAATTGACTGTCCGATTGCTTTAGTATTACAAGAAGAGGTAAACAGGCAACCCAGTTTACATTTTTCTTTTCTATTATTTATAATCTGTCATGTCCAATCTACTCCATCACCTTGCTGAACTAGACAGACCCAGCCATTTCCATCTCTTCACATGGAAGCTATTCCATGTCTCAGATCATTTGCCACGTGTTTCTAAACCTATTTCATTTCTGTGATCTGCAACCTAGAAATCCATGGAATGTCTCTCTGAAAGTCATGACAGGCAGCTGCTTTCACTCAGTAGGAACCCTATTTGGAGTACCACAAACTTAATGATTTCCCCTCTGTTGTTCAATATTTAGGATAACTATTAGAGGACGTTAAGCAGACAGTCCATTTCCCACAGCTACCCAAACACTTGCGGGGGACCAAACAACTGGATGAAAGTTAACTGGCTTACATTTAGCTTAAGGAAGATGGAGCTGATGCTGGTGAGTATAGGGGAATAATTAAGGCCTTCTAGATTGTTAGCTCTTCCGAACAAGGATGTGCCTTTTTACTGTTTGTACAAGGTCCGAGACATGGAGAACACTAGCAGAAACAGTTGAATCCATGACCATTCCCTCAGGATAGCCTTCAATGTGATCAGCAAGGAGATGCCTGCTCCAGGAGCCACTCAACTCAGCTCTCCACTTGAACACCAGGTTGCATCAGTGGCCAGAAATGCCTGTTCCACATCAAAATTACAAAACTGCATCCATTCCTGGAAGGCAAAGGCCTTGTTACTGTTAATCTCTCTGCACCACACCATGAGTGATATGATCAACAGGGACCATGACACTGGAGGAGGCAAGATGCAGCACAGAAGGTGGAGGAAAGAAATTCACAGTGAACAAGGTCCAGCTTGAAATTCTCTGCAGCAGGAAACAGTAACCTTTAATAAAACTGTCAAAAGTACTAAGTCACTTAGCAGCCCAAGTCCCATTCACCTTCAGTGATAGCTAGACTCAAGTCACTTTTGAAAATAAGACATAGGCTCAGACTTAGGTGTTTTTGAAAACTGTACCCAATGTTTCCTTCCAAGTACAATGGTGGACAAAACACTGCCTGACCTTTCCCCTACACACATTCCTTCCACAAGCTCTGTGGCAAAAGGTGATTTGAAAACCCATGAAGAATTACTTTGAAATCCTCTGGCAAGATACGCTCTATAAATGCAAAGCCCCCCAGCCCTGCTGGGGAAAGTGAGACACAGAGGTGGCAGTGATTTCTCCACAGCCATGCAGGACAGCAGAAGAACAGGCCCCAGGCACCCTGGTTTCATTCCCTGCTTCCGCCACAGACTTCTAGTAATGGCTCTGCTCCCATATATTTTCTTTGGGGGCAGTTATCACTTTTTCTGCTAAACAGCCAAGGTGTCCTTGTGCTACTTGGTGCATATTTCCATACTAATCCCTAGCATTGTATGGCTGGTGGTCTAACATTAACACAGCTATAATGCATGAAAATATATTCCATTGCCTTCCTCTAGAAACACACATCTGTTAATTATAAAACACATGACTGCTACAGACAGCTTCTAAAACACCACATGGTGAGGGTTACACCAGGACACCCACATGGCTCAAATGTATTTTGACACATGAGGATCAAGGTCAAGTACCTTCAACTAGTCAAGTCAGACCACTCATCTTTCTTAGCCACTCTCTCCTGAAAGGATCCTCCAAGAGCAAGGATTTCTCCCTACCTCCCCTTTCACTTAACCCATTTTCAAAACCCTGTGTCACAGCCACCAGCTGCTACAGCCTAAATCAGTGGTTCTCAAACTTTTGTGTTGGTGACCTCTTTCACACAACAAGCCTCTGAGTGTGACCCTCCCTTATAAATGAAAAACTTTTTAAAATATTTAGCACTATTATAAATGCTGGAGGCAAAGTGGAGTTTGGGGTGGAGGCTGACCGCTCACGACCTCCCACGTAATAACCTCGCAACCCCATGACAGGTCACGACCCCCAGTTTGAGAATCCTTGGCCTAAATGAAGCTCCTTCCAGAGTTTATGGCCTTCACTTGATTCAGCTGATAGTATTAGAGAGCAACTTAAAATTTCTCCCTACTCCTCTCCCCCACAATCCCAGGACTCAGCATGTTAGTTCTGCAGAAGTCCCAGCCCCCTACTGGAAGGAGTTTAAAACAAATCTCACTATTAATTGGGGAAACATTTCATCACCCAAAATGAGAGTAGAGCCCCTCAGATCTATGCAATTTTAGCCTCTTGACCAAACAAATTGGGGATAAATACTTCCCCACTCACCCCAAAACAATAATCTGCCCAAAATGTCCATTTGTCTGAAGTGCTGTAGGGACTCAGAGTGAACTGAGCCCAGTATGTCAGTTTTTGTCCCAGCTCATGACGAGTGGGCAGTGTTTCATTACACAAAAGCAAGGATTTTGCTGCCAGGGGACAGAATGGAATGTTTGTTGTAAGCTGACTATTATGCTTGGAGTCCCTCATCAGCACAACAGAGGGATAATGGATCTAGCAAAGCACGCTAGTTTATGTTTATAATGGCGTGACACACGCTTGTACTATACACAAGCGACAATTTCTGGCATTTCTCTGTTAAAATATTTATTCTTGGATTCCATTTTGGCCTTCATCAAAACAAGGTTTTAAAAAACCCTATAAATATAAGGCTGAATATTGCAGAACTAGAATGGTTTCAGTAAAGGGCTATTAGAATGACAGCAAAATTCACATGGAGAAATAGAAAAGACTAGAATTCTCTACCTTCGAAAAGTGAGGCATAAGGGAATAGGATAGAACTACACAGAATAAAAAAGGTTTGATTCATCCATTGGGCAGAAGCAATGCCATCTTTTGTGCAGCACCATGACACAAGGGGCCTCCCGAACTTGATTGGAGCCTCCAGTGCTAATGCAACAGAAATAATTGTTTGATTTATAGTCATGCTCAGTGGCCCAAACCAAGATGGGGGCCTCATTGTGCTGAGTTGCTGTACAAACTTGAAAAAATAGCCCAAGTCCCAAAGAGCTGAGAGTTTAACAATAGAACAGATGAAGGGTGGAGACAGGGATAACAACAAATAAGCAACCATGGCTAAGATAAAGTCAGGTTTACACTGTCACTCAACTATAGACACTTTAAAGGGTCCCAGTTTTCAGAGGATATTGAGCATCATCTTCCGAACAAATCACGTGTCTCCAGTTGGGTGACAAAACACACTAATCAGTTCTGACCATTCAGGCCTCGCTGTGTTAAACAGAAATGGACCATCTTCACACATGCTATTTCATTGCCATGACTGAGGGACAGAGAACTCTGACCATATTTTATTCAGAAATTAAGAGATTTATTGTTCTCTGTCGGGAAATCAATACTTCTTTTGCTATCTCATGCTCCTTTTGTTATCGCTCAAACTACTAACATAACCACACTTGAGCAGCAGAGAACTTCACGTGCATGGCTGTTTTCATTGGCAGTATCCAAATTACTGTCCATCAGACCCTTTTTAATGCATATTTTATTGATTATTATAATCAATTCACTGTGCTTTAGAACCAAAGGAAGTACATCTTCACATAATGCACAATCAACTGGTGGAACTCATTGCCAGGGAATGTTGTGAAAGCCAAAAGTATAACAGGGTCCAACAGAAAATTACATAACTCATGGAGGACAGATCCACCAATGGCTATTAGCCAAGATGGTCAGGGATGCAACCCCACACTCTGGGTGTCCATAAGCCTTCAACTGCCAGAATGTAGGACTGGATGACAGGGAACGTATCACTCAAAAATTCCCTGTTCTGTTCATTCCCTCTGAAGCATGTGGCACGGATCACTGTTAGAAGGCAGGATACTGGGCAAGATGGACCATAGGTCTGACCCAGTATGGCTGTTCTTATGTTCTGATGCAGGGGTAGGCAACCTATGGCACGCATGCCAAAGGCAGCACACAAGCTGATTTTCAGTGGCATTCACACTGCCCACGTCCTGGCCACCAGTCCAGGGGGCTCTGCATTTTAATTTGATTTTAAATGAAGCTTCCTAAACATTTTTAAAACCTTATTTACTTTCCGCACAATAGTTTAGTTATAGTTTATAGACTTCTAGAAGGAGACTTCCTAAAAACGTTAAAATGTATTACTGGCATGTGAAACCTTAAATTAGAGTGAATAAATGAAGATTCGGCACATCACTTCTGAAAGGTTGCTGACCCCTGTTCTGGTGTAACCTGTAAAAGTCTACTTTTCAGTTTACTGGCGAGGAAAGAAATTCTCTGATTCCTGTCTTTAATCCAGATATCTGCCCAAGAGATTATTACTGTATGTTTTATTTTTAAAATGATAATGGTTTTAGAGTCATTCTAAACCATGACTTGACATTTCTTCTTCACAGCAGCCTGTAATCAAGCCTGCAGAAGGGGCTGGCACTAAATCATGTCACATAATTGGGACTTCATGAATGAAGAAAGCAGCAATTCATTGCAGTCCTATTCATTATGAGAGAAAATTGAGGTATTTTGAAGAATGGGTCAGCTGAAGATTAAGATATGTAATTAGGGGACATTTTTCTCTAAAATTACATGCCAAGTCTCTACTGCAGAGCTTTCTGAATATAAGCCTTTTAGCTTAAATTGGCAATTATTCAAATACTGATCTCCGTTTTAGTTTGTGGTAAAGCAGATAGCAATATAGTGAGGACAGGAGACCACAGACTACACCAAATATGTTAAAATTGTGGCAGGCTATGCTGTCAAGAGGAAAGATCATGATTATGGAAGGGAAGAGAGAACCAGATCCCCCTAAAGTAGCTAATGGTGTTAGATAAACTCGGTCAGCGATAGGGCTTAAAACTCCTACAGATGTTAAAAATAACTGCACTTGTATAGCACCTTTTCGCCTCTCTACAAATACAGATTTACAACACTTGAGAGAGTCTGGCGAGTATTGTACCCACTTAATAGATGACAACTGGAGCTCAGAATTTCAAGTGCTTTGCCCAAATTTGTACAGTGAGACCTAGAAACAGAACCAAGGAGTAGGGTGATCAGATGTCCCGATTTTATAGGGACAGTCCCAATTTTTGGGTCTTTTTCATATATAGGCTATTACCCTCCCTTACCCCTCCATCCCAATTTCACACTTGATGTCTGGTCAGCCTATCCAGGAGCCTTTGCTCCCAATCCTGTGTTCTAATCTCCAGCCACCAAACCACACTGCCCGTTACAGAAAAGCATCATCATGAAGATAACTGTTGGCTGATGTTTAAGACTACCATTACTGACTGTCAGGACCCAAAGGGAGGGAAATCCTGGTCAGGATTTAAGTTATAATTAAACGCCCACAAAAGGAGAGAATATTCATTATAAAAAATGCTTACCTTGGCTGGTTTGTTTCAGTATTAGATTATGTAAGTATGTAATAAGCAGTAAGGGAGGGGGAATAGCTGTTACAGAAGAGAATGTGCATGGCTAGAAAGCAAGCCCACCATCATGCACACTAAAGCAAAGAGGGAATAACCATGAATTGTAACAGCAGCCTGACGGAATCAACAGTTAAAATATTAAAGGGTTTTTGGTAAGCTAGCATGTAATGGGAGTAATATAATGCTACTGCTACATCTGTCGTGAACAGGTGTTGTTATTGTTGTTGTTATTATTTACAGGGCTACTAGCTGCCACAAAAGCTGCTACTGGTCAAGAATGAGAGACTGTGAAGGACTGGGGGGAAGCGAAGGAATGTATTCACAGAGAAGGAATGAATCCCATAATATTTCCTACGAGAGTAATTATGTCCCCCTCATTTTGGTTTGCATTGTAGAGCCCTCAAGAAACACTGGCTTAGTCCTTACTCATGTGCATTTAGTCCCATTCAAATCAATGGGACTACCTAAGTAAATGCTCAGTGTGAATATGGCCTCCACAATTTGACCCACTGTGCCTTTGGTCACACATTGTGTGTCCAACACTTGGGATCTTATGGATGCATCTTTGAACCATGCAACCACAAATTGGGGGGACTTCATCATCCTCATGATCATAACTTTCCAAGAGGGGCTGTTTTAAGGCACCTCAGAGCTGAGCAGGAGAGTATGCTAACTGGAGTAGAGTTTTCCCCAAACATAATGTATATAATTGTGTACCAGGAGTTCATCCATGCTGGTCTGACATTTCTCAAGATTGATCCGCTTAATTGCCACCTTCTCTTTTTTCGGGATACAATAGGCAGCTTGCACCACAGCTGTTGCTCCACTCCCTGGAGGAAAAGAGAAACAAATAGTTAACACCTGCTCTTGTAGAGCTATTGCAGGAAGGTAAAGAATCTGGAGAAACCAATATTACAAAACCTGGTGGCTGCTAACTGTAAAGCCAGATGAAGACCTGAGGAATCCAATCCCTTTAAAAAGGGAAAGTTCTACCACACTAAATTCTGCACAGCTCAGCAAGACAAACAGAATGCCTTTATTGAAGCACTAGGTTAGCATAACAGAAACAATGCAGATCTTTATGAGAGATCATTAGAATTGGGCAAGCATAATATGAGTTAAATCTTGCTCTTACTCACTCTGACAGCCTCACTGAAGTCCACAGGACTATTTGGGTGAATGAGAAGCGCAGGATTTGACTCTTGTGGACTGATTTGGGGGAGAGGAGGGAGGGGGAAAGTAATGTGACTAAAGTAAGTCTTCAACCTGAGGCATCTACTCTAATTTTTTTAAAACAAACTGTGCTACCTGTTCTGCTACCAACACAGGTTACAATTAAAAAACATTGGAAAAAGTCTAAAGAGCTTTTCACATTTCCCTCAGTTTGGACAATGAAGATGCATTAATTGGTTTCATTTGGATCCATCCTTCACGTGTTCAACTCAAGGTCACTCATACTAGCACAATACCTCGGTGTCCAACTCATTTCCCTCTATCCTTAAAACCAGCATCGGCTTTACCCTTTGCCAGCTTTCAGCCATTTTCCCTCTCCATCAAGGTCCCAAAGGGGATGGGGACCCTGGGCTGCAAAGGCAAGGACAGCTCTCAGTATCCTTCTCCCATTACTGTCGCTCTGTGCTGCAAAACAGCAGGAAGTCAGGAGGGAATCAGAGAGAGTTGGCAGCTGCGGACTGCCCAGCAGTGGGAGAGAGCTGTCTCCCAGCAGAGGAAGTCCAAGTAGTTACGAACGACCTTCAGTTATGTCAACTCTGCCCTTGGGAGAAATCCATTGGTACAAAGATCACTTAGCGGCTCCAATTTAAAAGAAGCTTCCACAAGGCCTCAGCTATGCCATTTATTATTTATACACACCTCCTTTCCCAAGCTAAGGGTACGTCTACACTACGAAATAAGGTCGAATTTATAGAAGTTGATTTTTCTGAACAGATTGTATATATTTGATTGTGTGTGTCCCCACAAAATGCGCTAAGTCGGTGGAGTGCATTCACAGTTCCAAGGCTGGCATCGACTCTCAAAGCAGTGCTCTGCAAGTACCTATCCCACAGTCTTCGCCGCCCATTGGAATTCTGGATTTAGCTCCCAGTGCATGATGGGGCAAAAACATTCTCGCAGGTTTTCGTGGGCACATCTCGTCAGTCGCCCCCTCCCTCCGTGAAAGCAACGGCAGACAGTCATTTCGCACTTTTTTCCTGTGCAGGCACCATACTGCTTTCAGCCGACTGCGCAATATGATTGCTTTCCTGCTCTCCTGCTGCCATGAATCCACTTATCCGGCCCTCTCATCCTTCTGAATAAATATCTATTCTCGTGGCATTGCGGTCTCCTGCTCTTGCCTCAGTAGCGAATTTCTCAGTGTTATCGGTCATAGGCTCCTGGGAACGTGTGTTCTTCATCGGGAAACCATAGTTGCTGGCACTCTGCTCTCCTGCTGCCATGAATTCACCCCGCAGATCCTCTCATCGTCCTCCTTAATAAATATCTATTCTCATGGCATCTGCATCTGGAAACCGTCATCATCTACAGCTTCCGCTGGCACTCTGCTCTCCTGCTCTTGCCCTGATAGCGAATTTCCCCAGTGTTTCACAGCAAGCATGGAGCGTGCTCAGTTCACCGCTGTTGTTGTGAGCATTGTAAACACCTCATGCATTATCCTGCAGTATATGCAGAACCTGCAAAAGCAGGCGAGGAGGCGACAACAGTCACTTGTGACTTTTGTGACAGTGACTTGTGACTTTGTGACTTGCTTTTCCCTGCCCTGAAGCACAAAAATACCAAGATGAGAGCAGCCCTCACAGTGGAATTACCATTGGGGATGTTGAAATGCCTATAGTTATCCTTGGGAACCCAGCCTACCCCTCAATGCTCTGGCTTACGAAGCCATACACAGCCTCCCTGAACAGTAGCAAGGAGCAGTTTAACTATAGGCTAGCATCAACTTTCGCAGCGGTGCACTGTGGGTAGCTATGCCAGAGTTCCCGCAGTTTCCACTGCCCATTGGAATTCTGGGTTGAGCTCCCAGTGCCTCATAAGGCAAAAAATTTGTCGCAGGTGATTTTGGGTACATGTTGTCAGTCGCCCCTCCCTCTGTGAAAACAACGGCAGACAATCATCTTGTGCCCTTTTCCCTGGATTGCCACAGCACCACAGGAATGGAACCCGCTCAGATCACGGCGGCACTTAGGAGCATTGTAAACACTTCACGCATTATTGTGTGGTGTGTGCACAATCAGAACCTGCAAAAGAAGGTGAGCAGGCGATGGCAGCACAGTGACGAGAGTGATGAGGACATGGACACAGACTTCTCTCAAAGCACGGGCCCAAGCAATTTGGACATCCTGGTGGCAATGGGGAAGCTCATGCCATGGAACGCCAATTCTGGGCCCAGGAAACTAGCACAGATTGGTGGGACCGCATTGTGTTGCAGGTCTGGGATGATTCCCAGTAGCTCTGAAATTTTCAAATGAGTAAGGCCACTTTCCTGGAACTTTGCGATTTGCCTTCCCCTACCCTGAAGCGCAAGAATACCAAGATGCGATCAGCCCTGATAGTTCAGAAGCGAGTGGTGATAACCCTGTGGAAGCTTGCAACGCCAGGCAGCTACCAGTCAGTCAGGAATCAATTTGGAGTGGGCAAATCTACTGTGTGGGCTGCTGTTATGGAAGTAGCCAGTGGAATCACTGAGCTGCTGCTATCAAGGGTAGTGACTCTGGGAAATGTGCAGGCCATAGTATATGGCTTTGCTGCAACGGGATTCCCTAACTTTGGTGAGGTGATAGATGGAACGCATATCCCTATCTTGGGACTGGACCACCTTGACAGCCGGTACATAAATCGCAAGGGATACTTTTCAATGATGCTGCAAGCACTGGTGGATCACAAGGGATGTTTCACCGACATCAACATGGGATGGCCAGGAAAAGTACATGACGCTCGCATCTTCAGGAACTCGGTCTGTTTGAATAGCTGCAGGAAGGGACTTACTTCCCAGACCATAAAATTACTGTTGAGGATGTTGAAATGCCTATAGTTTCTCTTGGGGATCCAGCCTACCCCTTAATGCCATGGCTCATGAAGCCATACATAGGCACCCTGGACAGTAATAAGGAACAGCTCAACTATAGGCTGAGCAAGTGCAGAATGGTGGTAGAGTGTACATTTGGATGTTTAAAGGCTCACTAGCACAGTTTACTGACTTGTATAGACTTCTGCAAAAAAAATATTCCAAGCGTTATTGCTGCTTGCTGTATGCTCCACAATATATGAGAGAGTAAAGGGGAGATGTTTATGGAGGGGTGGGAGGTTGAGGCAAATCGCCTGTCCACTGATTACGTGCAGCCAGACACCAGGGCGATTAGAAGAGCGCAGCAGGCCACGTTGCACATCAGAGAAGTCTTGAAAACCAGTTTCATGACTGGCTAGGCTACAGTGTGACAGTGCTGTTTGGTTTTGGGGTTTGCTGTTGGGTTAATGAAAACCCACACCCTTGGTCCACTCTTCTTGACTGTAAGCCAACTGCCCCCCCCCCCTTCGATCACCGCTTGGATAGGCAATAAAGCATAGTTGTTTCAAAATCATGCATTCTTTTTAATTCATAATAATTGGGTGATAACTGCCAAGACAGTCTGGAAGGGGTGGGGGTGAAGGGAAGCACTGGGTGGGGTGGTGGATGAGGGAAGGACAAGGCCACACTGCACTTCAAAACTTATTGAATGCCAGCATTCTGTTGCTTGGGCTGTCCTCAGGAATGGAGTGGTTGGGTCCAAATTTGACCCAGCGATGTCGATTTCAGCGCTAATTCCCTCATCAGGGAGGAGTATAGAAATCGATGTAAAGAGCCCTTTTAGTCAACAGAAATGTCTTCTTCCTGTGGATGAGTGCAGGGTTAAATCGATCTAACGCTGCTAAATTCCACCTAAAGTGTCTCTTCCCACAAAGCTGCATGCTAAGGCCTCCAGATGCACACCCTGCTCTGATCCTTTTTTGTTCCCAGTCTCTGGATCATTGCTATTCCTACCACGTCTAAGAAAAGCTAACAATGCAGCATTTGAGGAGAAGATACAAACACAAGCTACTGTCTCTGTTCTAAACACTATCTAGCAACACTGTCATTCCCAAAGATAATGCACATAGCACTCAAACGTTTAAGAAATTCAGTTAGGCTAGTGGGTAGGGAGGAAGAGGCACTGGAGTTAATTTTTCCTATTTACTTGACTGCTTCATTTCAGACAGAAGAGCTAGAAGCTTCCATTTTTAATACCACAAAATCCACCCTATTATTCTGTGACATCGTTTAAGCGCAGTTGGCTTGGTCTCCCTCCATTTTTATTTATTTTAATTAATGAGCTGTATAGAAAGAGAACAAGGGGAGAGCTTGACAGTCCAATTTTTAAACAAAGGCTGTGGAAGCTGTACACAAATGGCTAACGTCGATATTTTCCTTATACCAAGTCTTATAAGCCAGAGGCAAATCTTTAAATAAAAGCATTGGTGGAGAATGAAAAGCTCAGAACACAACCCTAAGGATTTAGAGCAGGGGTGGGCAAACTATGACCTGCAGGCCACATCTGGCCCGCGGGACCTTCCTTTCTGGCCCCTGAGCTCTCAGCCAGGGAGGCTGCCCCTAGCCCCTCCCCCACAGCCTCAGTGCACCGTGCCACCAGCGCAATGCTCTGGGCAGTGGGGCTACGAGCTCTCGGGGCAGTGCAGCTGCAGAGACACAGCCTGACCCAACGCTCTGTCCTGTGCAGTGTGCAGCTGCCTGTCCTGGTGCAGCCACATTGCCAGCTGCCTGTGCTCCAAGCAGCGCAATAAGGGAGCGGGCGGGAGGCATGGTTGGATAAAGGGCAGGGGAGTTCAGAGGATACTCGGTGGGGGTGGTTGGGGTCTGGGCAGTCAGAGAGTGGGGAACAGGGGAGTTGAATGAGGGCAAGGGTATTTGGGGGGCAGTCAGGAATGAGATGAGGGGTTGAATGGGGTGGCAGGGGGCAGTCAGAGGCAGGAGTTTGGGGGCTGTCATGGGACATGGAGAAGAGGTGGTTGGATGCAGCAGGGGTTCGGGGGGTGGGGCCATCAGGAAGGATAGGAGTTGGATGGGGCAGCGGGGAGAAGTTAGGGGTGGGGATCTGGGGCAGAGGGTGGTTTGGATTGGGCAGGAGTCGGGGGGCAGGCTGTCAGAGGATGAGAAGTGGGGAGGGTTAGATGGGGAGCACGCCTGGCTGTTTGGGGAGGTACAGCCTCCCCTAACCAGCCCTCCATACATTTTCAGAGGCCCAATGCGGCCTTCAGGGCAAAAAGTTTGCCAACCCCGATTTAGAGGGACAGCTGTGATCACAGTTGGACAAATAAAACCTCAAAAACCCAACGCAATGACTTCACTCTTCAGATCCCTTACCCGTATCTAGCAGTGGTATTCGGAGCAGTGCACTCTGGGCAGCTATCCCACAAAGCATCTCTTCCTCTTCTGCAGATAAGAGTTGTGGGAAGGCAGGGGGAGTTGTGGGAATGTGAGATCCACTTTTTCTTTATGTAGTGTGGTACGTGTACTCTATACAATGCAGCAGTTCTCAAACTGGGGGGTCGCGGGGCGATTCCCGCGGGATCACGAGCTCCCTGTGCCGCTGAAGTGCTGCCAAATAGAATGCTTCCACTTTCGGCAGCATTTTGGCGCACATGCTGTGCACTTCAGAGAGTCCTCCGAAAAGGCACGAAAGAGAAAGTTTCCAGTTTCGGCGACTTTTCGGCAGACACTCTGAAGCGCACAGCATGCCTGGCGAAATGCCGCCGAAAGCGAAAGCTTTCTATTCGGCGGCGCTTCGGCAGACACACACCAGTCGTGGCAGCCCTTGGGGAGGTGAAAAGGGGCAACCAACCCAACAAGTCTGAGAACCGCTGATATAATGGGTATACTTTGCTAGCTAAGTCCCTTAAGTGAAGTGCTGACAGCAGTCTAATTTTTTTTCCCCCAAGGTCCAAATTTCTTGGTCAAGGTATAGTAAAGATCCAGACTCCAGAGAAAAAAATAATAAAAACCCCACCCAATAATTATAATGAATAAATAAAAAGATTTCAGGGTCTGTTCAAAAGCAGCTGGCGGTCTGGATTTGACCCAGTCTGCCTACTGACTACCACTGGTTACAGTCTAAAGGCACACAGTCTAAAGGAGGTGGAACACAGAACACAAGACACTATGGTCATCACAGCTGGACTGCACCATGCAGCAGCGGGCTTCTGAAGTTTTGAGGAAGAGGGTCATTTATTTGCAGGCATTCATTAATTCACAGACTGTTCCTATCACAGAGCAACATGAAAGCTGCCAGGAGAGGCTTGGATGGAGCACGGGGAAAGGGTGAAGGGTAAGAACTGCCGTATTAGCATGAATCCCTATCATCCAGTGCTTCCAACATGAAGCTGAGGAACAGAATCAGGGGATGAACTTGGCGGAGCAGGCATGGAGAATCTCTGCAGACAGTGAGAAAAGAGGAGGCATGCTTAGAGATGCAGGAGAGGTAGACCATGACTGCTGTGCCTTTGGCATGGAAGGGATGTAAAGATGGGGAAGCTGTCTGGAGTTGGATGGAGTCTAAGATGAGAAAATTAGCTATGTGACAGGCTTGCAAGATGTAATCACTGTGTAAAACCAGACAGGATTACTATGCCTGTATGGTACTGTGCTCAGGTTATATTCATGCTGAATTCTTATCTTCACTGAGGGGCTCATTGTGACTCAGCCTTGAGGCGTCTTGGTCAGGTTTACTGATTTTATTTTAATTTTTTTTTTTTTTTTTTTTTTTTTTTTTTTTTTTTTTTTTTAAGTCTGCTTCTTCAGACTTTAGGACATTGCTCTTCTTGAGAAGCAAACTGAAAATATAACAAACTCACTCAAGGACTCAAGATGGAAGGTGCAGAATATGCAGAAGTGACAACGAAGGCAAGGAAAGTGCAGTGTTGGCATTTCCCATTCTCCCTAATGAAGGATCTTTTCAGCAGTAAGTAACAAAGCACTTTTGGGCCTTCACTGTTCTGGACAAGATTTTCTTGCTGGCTTCTTACATATTAAAATACAAGCGTCTTGACTTTAAGTCCTCCAGTAAAGAACAAAATCACAGCTGAATGTTGAAAACAAGTTAGGGTATGTCCACACTGGCAGAGTTACAGTGCCGGCAGTCACAGCGCCACTCAGAGCGTGTAAGGGAAACTACTGTTGTGCAGTCACACCACCAGCTGCCTGCACAAGAGAGCATTCACACTTGTGGCACTGGCAGCGGTATTCGGAGCAGTGCACTCTGGGCAGCTATCCCACAAAGCATCTCTTCCTCTTCTGCAGCTAAGAGTTGTGGGAAGGCAGAGCGGGTTGTGGGGCATCCTGGGTTCTGTCCCAATGTCTCGTGATGCACTGCTTCGCAATCACTGTGCTTCTGTCCACATTTGGTGCCATCTTTCAATGGTTTGTGTACTGCACGCTCTTTGGTCTGCAAGAATGGATCCCACACTGTTGACCAACATGCTGCTCACTCTCACTAACACATCACGAGTGGCAGTGGAGTTATTCTTTACACTACAAAGACAAGAGCAGTTAGACATTGATCTTGTCAGGCATAGTTGCTACGACACCAGATTGCTTGTGGCATTCACAGAGATGCTGACCACATTGGAACGGCGTTTTGGGGCTTAGGAAACAAGCACCGAGGGGTGGGATTACACCGTCATGCAGGTCTGGCATGACAAGCAGTGGCTGCAGAACTTTTGGATGAGGAAAACCACATTCATGGGATGCTGTGATGAGCTCGTCCCAGCCCTGTGGCACAAGGACACGAGAAAGATGCCCTGCCTCTGGAGAAGCATGTGGCGATTGCACTGCAGAAAACTGGCTACTCCAGACTACTACCGATTGGTCACTAACCAGTTTGGAGTGGGAAAGTTGACCGTTGGACTCGTGTTGATGGAGATACACAGGGCCATTAATTGCATCCTGCTCCAAAAGACCATGACTCTGGGCAACGTGCATGACATTGTGGATGGCTTTGCACAGATGGGCTTCCCTAACTGTGGAAGGGCAATAGATGGCACGCATATTCTAATTCCGGCACCAGACCACCTACCCACCGAGTACATTAATCACAAGGGGCATTTCTCAATGGTTCTCCAGGCACTTGTGGATCACTGTGGGCATTTCACAGACATTAACACAGGCTGGTCCAGAAAGGTGTATGATGTACGCATCTTTCAGAACACTGGCCTGTTCAGGAAGCTATAAGCAGGGACTTTCTTCCCGGACCAGAAGACCACCATAAGGGAAGTCGAAACGCCCATAGTGATCTTGCCTACCCCTTAACGCCACGAAGCCATACCTGGGGCAACTTGACAGCAGCAAGAAGTGGTTCACCAGCAGGCTGAGCAAGTGCAGAATGACTGCTGAGTGTACATTTAAAGGCCCGCTGGCGCTGCCTGCATGGGAGGCTGGACCTGGCCGATCACAATAGTCCTATGTTTATAGCCGTGTTCTGTACACTCCATAATATTTGTGAAGGGAAGGGTGAAACCTTCACTCAGGGCTGGAACACTGAGGCTTGGCACCTGGAGGCTGAATTTGAAGAGCCAGAGACCAGGGCTATTAGAGGGGCGCAGCATGGGCCCATAAAGATCAGGGATATCTTGAGGCAGCAATTTTAAACTGAAAGCCACTAATATTTGTTGCTATGCTCAGGAGCACAGTGCATGTAATGCTAGGAGGTGACTGTGATTGGTGTAAACGATGCACTATCAAGGTTTAAGAAATTTGTCTGATGTTTTGCAGGACTCTTTTTGTGTTCAGTTAATGGAATAAAGATTGCTTTCAAACCAAAACAATTCTTTTACTAAAAAAGAACAATCGGAGGAGAGCGAGAGAAACAAAAACATCAGCAGTGAAAGGGATGGGAGAAGGGAGGGTCCCAGGACAGTTAAAGATCCAGGGATCATATCCAACCTCCTTTGGAGTACAGTGCAGTAGGTATTGTACTTCAGCAGGGCTAAACTGCAGAGGGGCAGGTGTTGAGTGCAGTGGATACTGGGAGTTTGCAGTGCTGGACTGTGACATGGGAGAAGTGGAATGCAGCGGATACAGATTGGAGCCAGGAAGTTGATAAGAGTGTGTTGGTGGTGTCGGAGGGCTCATTGGAAAATGTTTTGCACAGCATTTGCAGGGGAGGGAAGGCACAGAGCTGCTCGGTTTGCAATACTTGTAACGCCTAGAGCCTATCCACTTGGCGCTCCATAACGTTTAAGAACTGCTCTGTGACTTCATTCTGACGCTCCGCATTCTCCTTTCGGTCCCTCTTCTCACTGTCCCACCACTCCTTCGATTCTTGTTTTTCAGCCGCAGAGTGCATCATGATATCCTGCAGAAAGCCCTCTTCAGCTCTCTGTGGCTGCTTTCTAATTCTCCGCAGCCATTCAGCCGGCAACAACAAGAGGGAGGCTGAGCTCCCAAGGTCATATCTGTGATGCCAAAATGCAACATTTTACAGAATCAGTATTGTTTGCAACACACAGACCACTGATTCAGTGATTTAAAACACAGCCACTATTCGCATATCTATCACTAAATGGCTGACCCCAGACAAGCACACATGAGCCACACAACCCCCAAACTGAATAAATGCAGGGAGAGGGAAAAATCAGTGCTTCAGGAACGTACTGTACACTGGGCACGTGGCTGTTGGAGAGAACTAGTACCGGGGGAGGAGGAAGCTTATAATCATCACTGTCCCCACGGGCTCTGTTCATTGTGAAAGACATCTCACTCTTGAGGGTGAGCAGGGAATCAAGGGAGGATCTTCTCCAAGACTCTGGCTTCCACCCTGGCCCTTATGCAGCTCGCCTGTGTGCGGCAATGGTGTCCCCTGCTGTGACGGCAGAGTGGCATGGGAAAGTTACCCTTAATGGGGCAAGAAACAAAGCAGCTCTGCCAAAGAACCTCCTCATTCTTTTTATATTTGGAGTTACAGGGCTTGGCTACACTGGCACTTTATAGCGCACTAACTTGCTGGCTCAGGGGTATGAAAAATCACCCCCGAGCGCTTTAAAGCGCTAGTGTGGACAGGCTCCGAGCACTCAGAGCTAATCCCCTTGTGGAGGTGGATTACCAAGAGTGCTCAGAGGTGGCCACACTCGCACTTCAAAGCGCTGCTGCGGGAGCATTCGCGGGGCAACGCTTTGAAATTTCAGGTGTAGCCAAGCCCACAGATACGTATACATGTCTGTATTTCAAACTTGTGCTATGCTTCTGGGTGACACCCCCAGGCAGTTTGGCATCAGCACCGCCTACCCTGCTTGATGGCTCATTAAGGACCATCACCTATACCAGGGGTCCTCAAACTTTTCCAGCCGCGGCCCCTTATCGCGGTCCAGTGGCCACTCACGGCCCCCCCCAAGGTATGTCCACCAAAATGCCGCCGCAGAAAGCGGAAGCTTCCGCTTTCCGCGGCGGTATTTCGGCGGGATAAAAATAGCTCGCGTGGGAGTTCGGTGGGCTCCTGGCTGGGCTCAGCGGCAGCACGAGGGTCTCGCGCACCCCCTGGAGTGGGCTCACGCACCCCCGTTTAAAGACCACTGACTTATACAACTGACCCATTGAGAGAAGGCAGATACACCTTATGACTCAGCAAAGCATGCAGGGACACACCTATGGACAGAACTTGAAGGCTTTGAAGCCATGTGCTGGACAGCTTGTGTTTGAAGCAAAGGAAACGGGTCACAAAGCACAAAGGACTATAAAAACCAGCTGCATCTTCTCCATTTCTCTTCAATCCTGCTTCTTAACTCTGGAGTAACTTTCCTACAAACTGCAGCTCTGAAAAAAGGACTGATTGACCCATCCAAGCTGTGGATGTGTTCCAAAAGGACTTTCAAGCCAGCAAACTCACCAACACCGCTAGGAACCTGATATATGGACTCTGAAGTCTTTGTATTATGTGACTGTTTTACCATTTAACATCTCTCCTCTTGTTCTTTTTTCTTTATAATAAACCTTTAGTTTTAGACAGTAAAGGACTGGCTGGCAGCGTGGTATTTTGGGTAAGATCCAAACCTACACTGACCTGGTAATGTGGCTGACCCTCTGGGGTTAGCAGAACATTTTTTATATGTGAGCATAGTTTTTAAAATAACTTAGCACCTCGGTACAGTACAGTGAGAACTGAGAGCCAGAGGGTATGGTTACACTTACAAGATTATAGCGCTATTGGTTATAGCGGTCCCCTTATACAGTAATATGTATAGCGCTATTGTATGTCCACACTCAGATGCGCCAGCGGTATAGCATGGCCACATTTGGGGCACTTAATGCGGTATTAAGAGCAGCGCATTAGGGCAGGTATCCCAGCATTCAGCTGGGTGCAACGTGCTTTTTAAACGAGGCGGGTGAGGGGGGACGCATTGTGTGTATGCGGAGGGAGAAGATAGTGATTTTTCCATTCTTCTGAAAGCCTGTCAGTGAGCCTCCGTTCACAGAAGGCTTTGTTTTCACACAGGCTCCCTCCTTAAACATTTGCACTGCTTATCTGCCAAGTTAAGAGAGAAACTCTAAAGAGGTACTTCCGCATTCCTCCAGCCGAGTTCAAAACAAAGGGAAGAGACGTCAATTGCCTTAAATGGCTCTAGGCATCTCCAGAGATCACTTGTAGCGCAGTGGGTGTCCACATTCTTGCTGTAGCGCTACAGCAGCTGCGCTACAGCCCTTATTCCCCATGCGGAGGTGGATTAACAATAGCGCTATAACTCAGCAGTTATAGCGCTCTACGTGCCTTGCCAGTGTGGACGGGGAGGAGGTTATAGCGCTCGTGGGGGCTTTATAGCGCTATAAAGTGCCAGTGTAACCAAGCCCAGAGACTGGAATGCAATAAAGGGGGCTGGCTGTGTGATTTCTTTTTTGCTTCTTGATAGGGGGGGCGGGGCGGAAATCAGAAGCACAGCTTATGACTGGTTGGGGAGTTTAAGTTCAGTGTTACACACCAGTCTTGGGAGTACCTGCCTTCCCTTTTGCAGCCTGCCCTGACCCTGGCATTTCCAGTGAGGGTGCCACGCCACCCTGGATCACAGCCCAATGTAATAAAAAAAGCAGGAAAGCGCTATTGTGATTTGCATTTCCTCTTTAAGCCATTCTACCAAAAACCCTGGATGTAGCCAAAGGCTAAACCATGTATGCAGCTATTCTCCCAGCCAGTCTAACTGGGTAAGCTCTTCAGGGTAGGGACCATCTCTCAGTGTGTGTTTGTTCAGTGCCTAATCCAACAGGGACCTGATTTCTACTGGGGTCTTATTGGAATCAGATAGCAAAAATCCAAATAGCTTTCAGAGGCCAGGCAGAAAGGGAATCCTCGAAGTTGAGGACTCAAAGTTTAATTCCCGGCTGCTCTAACTGCTCAGTCACCACCTGCTCTTCCACTACCCCCACCTCAGTATTTCTTGCCTAGCCTCTTTTCAGCTCCCACTATAGCAGTTAATTATAGAGAAACAACGAAATATCAAAAGCATATCAAGCAAGGTTGAAGCCAAGCTGCAAGAGGAAGTACCATAAGTGGAGCTGTTCTTTGGTTACGACTGCAGCATGCTATACTTTAGAGCAGGACTGCACAACATGCGGCCCACACTGGCTCACTGTGCGGCCCGCGGGGAGTAAGCAGGGGTGGGGCAAGCCAAGCAGTGGGGTGGGGGGAAGCGGATGGGGGCGGGGTGAGGGCAGGGCTTTTCGGCCCGCAGCTGTTTTTTTGCAGTAATATGGCCCTCACTGCTTTCCGAGCTGTGCAGGCCTGGCTTAGAGACTGAACAAAGACAGGTTTCCAGGCTTCTCTGGAGAGCAGTGAAAACATAGCAACAAAGCCACTTCAGGAATTGCAGTTATGTGATTTACTTGTGAAATTCCTTGGGGGTGGGGGAAGGACGAGAAAGGGAAAGACGAGTCTTAACGCTGTGGATCAAAGTTAATGCAACGCAATATATTTAACAAATGATACTGAAAGCTACAGATATGGAGGAAGGCAAGCTGAGGAGAGGTGACATTGCCTGGCTGGGAAGTTACTGAACATTTAGAACCAGGAAACAAAGGGGGGTGGTTTGGGGGTGGTTTTTTTTTGGGGGGGGTGATTTCTGTGGCTATCCGTTACAAATCCCAGACTGCCTAATACTCCAGTCCCTTTGTGTACATCCTCTCAATGGGCATCGGTCTATTGTGAGATCTCAACGCTGAATCCCATGTGCTGCTAAGCTGCCTAGTTTTGCACAGTGCCTCATCACTGTTGCTAGCTGAGTCACTCCGGAATGCTCCACAGGAGCAGACCCCTATCTGACACCCATTTTTAGCAGGAAGACCCACAGTCCAGCCACCCAGGCCCTGAAACCAGTGTCATAGCACTCCCACACCCACAGGTGCTTAGACATTTCCCCTCACAGATGATCTTGTGGGAGCTCTAGTTTCTAGTTAACTCAATCAGGGATAATATGGCAGTAGAACAAGGGAAAAACAGGCTTAGCAAGGAATTTCTTAAACATGTACATCTTATTCTTAAAGAGCACAAGAGCTGTAGATCTATAGAACACACGCTCCTGAACAATCTCCTCCAGTCTATTCTCACCCCTGCTGTAAGTGTCTAGGTTTGGTCCAAGACTGCAGGGGACATGAAATTCCTTCTTCCTCCATTCCCTCTAGCTTGTCCTCCGCTTCTGGTGATGAAATGGACCCCTTGCCCACATGAACAGCCTCTTTTTAAAAACCATCATTGTCACTTTTTTAGTCAGGTGGAGAAACTGCAGCTCTCCCAGCCAGGTGCCTAGATCAGGGAACAGAGAGGGATTGGGTGTTCTAGCTCCTCTGTGAAGGGACCATTCAAAGTCAAATGCCCTGAAGTACTTGCAAGTGACCTCATTATTCACAGAGTGGAGTGACATTCGATGTTGGTGGCCCTTGACTGCTCTGTCACAGCTTTCCAGTCTCTCCACTGTCTGCGTGTCAAATTCATGCTACCAAATGGCTGACTAGCCTACAATGATGGTTACGGTTACAAGTGGTATTCATAAAGCAAATGAAGTCATAATTGGACACAGACATATTCCCCAAATGGTCACAGAGGGCTTGATAAATTCACTCAGCCATGGGAAGGAGGAAGTTGTCCAGGGCCATCAACTTCTACAGAATATAAGTTCTCATTTATAAAACATGAAGTCTCTAGCACCTATGATTGCAAGGATAAACTTCCACTCCAGGACAGAATAACTGATGCAGGTCTACGATCCTGAGTCAGCAGGAAGATTGCTCCACTGCCTGCCTTTGCTACCACTTGGATCTCACCCAAGCTTGCAGCACTACCCTGTACTGTCTGGTCTTGTTGCTGCTATTGGGAACCCTGGGAGCAGCAGTGAAACCAGCAAGAAGCAGGTCAATTTTATTCTGCAGCTGCTTGGCAAAGCTATGAGGACTAGGTGGGAGACAGAGGAGCCATTCACTGGGAGAGGCTGACACAAAAAACAAGAGGCTGGAAGAGCAAGAGGATAGATGAACCCACCACCACCCTCATTGCAATGATGAGCGTTGGAAATGGGGGATTAATGTGAGTAATGTTTCCCATACAGCAGCCAGAGGCATGCAGACTTCACATTTATCCAACACTTACTGGCTAAAAGCTTCAAGAGATGGAGCCCCAAGCAACAGCCACCATTTACAATCCCAATGTTATTCCCTTTTCCAGGAGTCACGAGAGGGTTGGAGAAATCTGGCTCCAAACGGGACATTGCCTTTAATCTTAGCCCTCTGCTGTCTGTGACAACCTGGGGAATCTACATACAGTTTATGAATTCTGCTTGATTTTACGAACTTGCTGTAGTGAATCAGCCACAAGCTGGAAAGGTCCCTGATAGGTGTCACCCACGCTGTCTGGAACAGATGCATACCCCAGGGGTACACAGAGCTCCTCCAAGGGGTACATCAACGCATCTAGATATTTGCCTAGTTTTACAACAGGCTACATAAAAAGTACTAGCGAAGTCAGTACAAACAAAATTTATTTGATTTGTTTATACTGTTCTATGTACTAAAAAGTAAAATGTACGTACAAATTTATACAGGCGTGTCACGTCTTACGCGAGGGTTCCGTTCTGGGGACCCCGCATATAGCCAAAATCGCGTACAGCCAAGACACCCATTTAGTTCAATGGCGGGTGGAAATGCCCCACCCCCCCACCCTGCCCCGCGACAGCGGGCTGCCGGCCCAGATCCCTCCAACAGGCTGCCAACGGGCCCCTGCTGCGGGCTGGCTGCCGGTTCCAGCCCTGGTCCCACCACGGACTGGGCTCTGGCTCATTCCCTGCTGCGGGACCCCAGCTCCTGCCGCGATCCTCATGGCAGGCTGCCAGTCCCAGCCCTGATTTCCGGCGGGCTGGGCTCTGGCCCCCGGCCCCGCTGCGGGCTGCCCGCTCCTGCTGCGATCCCCACAGCAGGCTGCCAGTCCCAGCCCCGAGCCCTGGCAGGCTGGCTCCAGCCCCGGCCCCCGCTGCGGGCTGCCGCTCCTAGCCCCGATCCCTGGTGCGCTGGGCTCCCGGCCCCCGCGGCAGGCTGCTGGCTCCTGCTGCGATCCCCGCGGCGGGCTGCCTGCCCCGATCCTTCAGGCAGACTGCTGGCCCCACCCCGATCTCCACGGCAGGCTGCTGGCCGATCCCCGTCATGGGCTGCTGGCCAAGCCCTGCCCCGGGCTGCCGCCAGCACCGAGCCCCAGCTCCCACCAGCACCGAGCCCGGGCTCCCACCCCAGCCGGCGTCACTTACAGTCTTGGATTTTTTAAAAAAAAATTCTGATTTTAAGAGCTGCGTAAAGTCAAATTCACGTATGTTAAATATGCATAAGACGGGACTGGCCTGTATTCCAATTGATTTTAGAATTATAATGGTAAAAATGAGAAAGTCAACAATTTTTTCAAAAACCATGTGCTGTGACACTTGTATTTTTAGGTCTGATTTTGTAAGCAAGTAGTTTTTAAGTGTGGTGAAACGTGGGGATACACAAGACAAAATCAGACACCTGAAAGGGATACAGTAATCCAGAAATGTCACTGCCCTACAGAACAAATAAGAGTCATTAGCCTTAATGACTGTGCTCTGGTTGAATAAGGGGTATGCTAAGGAGGGTGCAGGAGCTAGAAAAACCAGTCTAACCAAGAATCAGAGAGGTAGCCATGTTAGTCTGGGTTTGCAGAAGTGACAGAGTCCTGTGGCACCTTAAAGACTAACAAAAGTATTGAAGCACAAGCTTTCGTGGGCTAAGACCCACTTCATCAGATGCATGCAGTGGAAATATCAGAGGCAGGTATAAATAAGAAGGCAAGAATCAGGTTAGAGATAATGAGGTTAGTTCAATCAGGCTGAACTACCTTGTTATCTATAATCAGGAAGGATGAGGTGCTCTTCTAGCAACTGATCTGGGGGTGTGAACACCGAGAGAGGACAAACTGCTCTTGTCGTTAGCTAGCCACTCGTAGTCCCTATTCAGTCCTGAGCTGATCGTGTCAAATTTGCAAATGAATTGCAACTCTGTAATTTCTCTTTGCAGTCTGGTCTTGAAGTTTTTTTGCTGCAGGATGGTGACCTTTAAATCTGTAATTGTGTGTCCAGGAAGATTAAAGTGTTCTCCTACAGGTTTTTGTATATTGCCATTCCTAATATCTGATTTGTGTCCATTTATCCTTTTTCATAGGGACTGTTCAATTTGGCCGATGTATATAGCAGAGGGACATCGATGGCACATGATGGCATATATTATGTTAGGAGATGTGCAGATGAATGAACCAGTGATGGTGTGGCTGATCCGGTTAGGTCCTGTGATGGTGTCGCTGGTGTAGATGTGGGCAGAATTGGCATCGAGATTTGTTGCATGGATTGGTTCCTGAATTAGAGTTATTATGGCGCGGTGCGCTGTTGCTGATGAGAATATGCTTGAGGTTGGCAGGCTGTCTGTGGGCGAGGACTGGCCTGCCTCCCAAGGCCTGGGAAAGTGAGGGATTGTTGTCCAGGAGGGGTTGTAGATCACTGTTGATGTGTTGAAGAGGTTTTTACTGAGGACTGTAGGTGATGGCCAGTGGTGTTCTGTTGTTTTCTTTCTTGGGTTTGTCTTGTAGCAAGAGGCTTCTGGGTACATGGCTGGCTCTGTTGATCTGTTTCCTTATTTCCTCGTGTGGGTATTGTAGTTTTGAGAATGCTTGGTGAAGATCTTGTAGGTGTTGGTCTCTGTCTGAGGGGTTCGAGCAAAAACGACTGTATCTCAGTACTTGACTATAGACAATGGATCATCTGGTGTGTCCGGGATGGAAGCTGGTGACATGAAGGTAGGCGTAGCTGTCGGTAGGTTTTCGGTATAGGGTGGTGGTAATGTGGCCATCATTTATTTGTACCGTGGTGTCTAGGAAGTGGACCTCCCGTGTAGACTAGTCCAGACTGAAGTGAATGGTGCAGTGGAAGCTGTTGAAATCGTGGTGGAATTCTTTCAGTTTCCTTCCCACGGGTCCAGATGAAGAAGATATCATCAAAGTAGCGTAGGTAGAGAAGGGGCCTGAGTGGACAGGAGTTGAGGAAGCGTTGTTCCAGGTCAGCCATAAAAATGTTGGCATACTGTGGGGCCATTCAGGTGCCCATAGCAGTGCCACTGGTCTAACCAAGTTTAACTGGGGTGGAGCCGGGGGTTGAGGGAAAAAAGAGGAGAGAAGAATGGAAAAATCCCTAAAACAGGGGAGGACAGAGCAGCAGTTCTCAAAAGACAAAGGAACCTTGTACAGGAGAAAGACATGCTTTCATAGCAAAGGGATTTTTTTTTTTCTGACAGTAGGCCAACTAAGGAAGAAAGCAGCTGGCTGCAAGAGAGAGAAACTACACAATTCAGAGAAGTAATGTACAGAAGAGGGGATCCTGGATGCTCCTAGAGGACCTTCACCAAATCCCAAAGTACACTCAAGAGTGATGAGGAAACTGAAGCAGAGCCCAGAAATCCCAGCACCTCCTCCCCTTCCACAGAGGGAGAAGCCCTAGGCCAACCAAAGCCCTGAGCCCCGCTCCAACCTGCACGGAGGAGCACAGGCCCAGCCAGAGCCACCACAGCTGCTCCTCCCCTCCAAAGACCTGCAGGAAACTTCAAAAGCTTCTCTCTCTTCCAGAAGAACACCTGAACTTTTGCTACGCCTCATGCAAATTCTGTGGCAGCTGAGGTAGTGGTGTGTGTTACTCAGCTTCCTGGATTCTGTAGTCATCTCCCTGGAGTCCAGGGAGATGACCAATGAACCCAGGAAGCTGAGTAGCACACATCATCTCCTCAGCTGCCCCAGAACCAGCATGAAGCATAATAAAAAGCAAAAATTTCCCCCCATCAAACCCCCAACCAGGGTCTGATGGCAGCCTGCCTATTGTAACTGCCACCCATGCAAACAAAGGAACCTGGTGAGCGTCCAGCAGTGGGAGCTTCACCAGGGCTGTGACAGTGTGATAAGTTTTTCAAGCCCTTTGCATGAGGTGACGAGTAGGGAAAGAGACTGGGAGAATATGTTAGAAAGGGAAATAGGGTAAAAAGAAATATTACGGTCCAAAACTGGAGAGAGAGAAAAAAATCAAGGAAGGTAATAGAATACAGCATAGGAAAAAAACAAGGATATGAGGTGGAGAGGAGGGGGGGAAATACACTAATGTATCGCAGGAATGAGATAAATGATCCATTATAGCAGAGTAGTGTTGAGTGAAACCGGAAGGGGAAAGCAATTTTTGCCAAAGAGATGTGAGTAAGTTACAAGCTCAGAAAGTGGATTGCCAATGTTCTAATTAAATACCACACAGAAGGGTTCTATTCCTTTAAATTGCAAGAATGTAACTTTGTTATGGCCCAAGATAAGTATTTCTTACCCTTGGTACGAGGCTGTCCTGACTAAGGCTATGCCTACACTGCCAACTTTGTTTGATGCAAATTACACTGGGATACAGCCAAAGTTTGTCTGTTGCGTATATGACCACATACTTGCCTGCTTCCACTGGCATTCTGTGTACTCACCAGGAGTGTGTGTGTGGATGCAAAGTGAGGAGTGTCACAGTATCCCAGGGTGCCACATGCTGCCATCCTGTGCAACGCCTTTGGGGAAATTTTGGCAATGCATTATTGGATAGAGATGACTTGACCAGAGATCTCTGGGAGCTAGGGGTCAACTCTCCAGCATGCAATGTTCTCCATCCCATTAAGGCATCCATATCCTATAATTTTTGCTTTATTTAAAAAAGCCCATAAACCCACACAGCATTTTTGGGGGTCTGCCGTCTCTGACAGAAGCATGGAGCCCACAGACCTCCACTATTCTTGTGAACATTGTAAATACAGAACACACTATCTCCTGATTTGCAGACCCACAGAAGGATCACAACAATGGAAAGCAGGACGTGTCTGAAGACAGTTTGGAGAGACAAACACACACACCACTTCAAGGTTGCTGGTGGCACTCATGCAGCAGCTGGTCGAGCACTGCATTTAGGTCTGAGAAATGCCCACTGGCTGGTGGGATTGCATCATAAAGTGGGGCTGGGACAATGAGCAGTGACTGCAAAAGGCCACATTCTTGGTTCTGTGCGCCAAGTTAGCCCAAGTCCTCCAGCAAAATGGGCACCAAAACAAGAGCTGCATTGAGAGTGAAGCAGCAAGTAAATTTTGGAATTCTGGGAGCATGCAACGGCAAATTGCTACTGATCAGTTGGAAATCGTTTTTAAGTTGCAAAATCGAAGTGGTCATAGAAGTGTGTAGGGTCATTAATCATCTCCTGTTACGTAGGACTGTTTCTCGGCAACATGCAGGACACAGCGGACGGCTTTGCAGCAATGGGGTTCCCAAACTGTGGTAGAGCAATATACAGCACACACATCCCTATTCTGGCACCATCCCACCTTGCCACAGAGTACACCAACAGAAAGGGGGGTTTTTTTATGGTTATGCAAGCACGGGTGGATGACCGAGGACACTTCAACATCAACGTGGACTGGTAAGGAAAGGTGCCTAACACTGACATCTTTAAGAACATGGGACTGTTCAGAAAGCTGCAAGCAGGGATGTTCTTTCCTCGACCAGTGTATTATCATTGTTAACACTGAAATGCCAATAGCAATTCGGAGAGGGGCAGCCTACCTCTAGCTCCGCTGGCTCATGAAGCCATACACTGGACACAGCAGCACCAAGGAAAGATTCAACTACACACTCAGCAGGTGCAGAATGACTGTCAAATGTGCCTTTGATAGACTGAAGAGCTACTAATGGTGTTCACTCACTAAACTGGATCTCAGAGAGAAAAATAGCCCACTGGTGATAGCTGCCTGTTGTGTCTTGTGTAATATCTGTGAGGAAAATGAGGAAAAGCTGCCACCACGACTTTGAACAGAAAGATAAGTGCTACTGCAAGAGCCCAGCACGGAGTTATGTTGTGGAGGGAGGTTTTGAAAAAGCACTTTAATGATCAGCCAGTGTTTCTCTGGGCCTGGAGCTTTGGTTGTTAAGAATTGTGTAATGCTTGCTGTACACATTAATGAATACAACTGGTTGTTTTCCTGAAGCTATGAATTATGTGGTGCTTGGTGTGAATTTACAATACTATTTGCTTTGGCAACCACTATCCATTCCACAATATTTGTTCTGAACTAATAAAGAATCTGATTCACCAAAAATAGAACTTTGATTTTTCCATGTTCTTTTTCTCACTCAATGTGTGAAAAACCCCATAGGGAGAGTTATACACATTTTAATGTAACTAAATGGAGGTTGAAATATAAAATTATAAAAAGCAAACATTTATGTCCATTTGGGTAAACAAATGTAGTCCACTGATGCTATACATACATCAACCAGGGTTCTCACAGATTAGTGTATATGAAGCTGTGGTTCTTTTGCATGGAGTGTTAGGATGCTTAAGGAGTTGCAGCTATCTGATTTATTTGTGAAATTCCTCGAGGGTGGGTAAGTGATGGGAGAGGTGAAAGACAAGAATCTTAAAGCAGTGGATCAAGATTTATGCATCACAATATATTCAGCAAATGAAACTGAAAACTATAGACATGGAGGAAGGGAGGCTCAGGAGAGGTGACACTGTCCAGCTGGGAAGTTACTGAACATTTAGAACCAGGAAACAAAATTATCTGGGGCAAGGGAATTTCCATGGCTGCCCATTACAAATCCCACACTAGCTAATACTCCAATCCTTTTCCACAGGGTCTCACAACTGGTCCACTCCAGCTCTCTCAATAGGCATCAATCTTATTATGATGAGATACTACCACTGAATTCCAAGTGCTGCTAATCTGCCTGGGTCTGGGAAGTGCCTGATCACTGTTCCCAGCTCTGGGTCACTCAGGCACAATCCCCACAAGTATACCCCACATCTGACACCCATTTTCAGAGCAAGACCCAAATCCAGCCATCTAGGCCCTTGAACCAGTGCCACAGCACTCTCACACCCCTCAGGTGCAGAGTCACATCCCCCTCCCCGACAGCGACCTCACTGGGGGAGGTCTAGTTTCTAGTTAACTCAGTCAGGGACAAAGTGGCACTAGAACAAGGAAAAACAGTATCAGCAAGGAATTTCTTAAGCACACACACACTTTATTCTTTAAGAGTTATAGATCTATGAAGAACACTCTCCTGAATGCAGTCTCCTCCAGCCTGATCTCATCCCTTTCGGAAGTGTCTAGGTTCGGTCCAAGGCCGTATGGAAGGCAAAGTTCTTCCTGCCTTCATTCCCTCCAGCTTTTCCTCCATTTCTGGTGATGCACTCTGTGATGACATGTAGTATTTTAGAGGCAGAGATGTAGGGAGCAATGACTGTGGAGTTCTTCAAGGAAAACAAAGGATGGAAAGGCTGGGATTTCTAGATTTGTAGGTCCTGCAGCATTTGAGTTTGCTAGTTGAGAAGACCCATTATGGCCAGTGAATTTTCCACTCCCTGTCCTGCTTGGACTCCTGGGCCTTTTTCCTATCCCCTATCTTTCTCCATGCTGTTAGCCATATTCACAGTGCAAGCCCTTTGTTGACAATCCAGGGCAGCAGAGGCCTGAACATGTCTTCCCTCGTCCCCTTCTATCTCCTCCTCACCAAAGTCATGCTTTCTGCAGGTATGGAGGGGGCACCCCTTTAGGCCACCACAGGAGGACCTGCTGATAAAAACAGATGTACCACTGGATTGACAGTCACAATGGCAAAGGAAAGATAAGTTTCGAAATTCTTCCGTCGTTCCCTTAAACACTTGTTAATAAGAGATGCCTATCAACACTGACTTTGAAGCACGTTGGCACAACACCGCTCTCCAGGCCCAGCTGTGTGAATACAGCCCACCATGAGTATGGGGGAGGGTGGATTTTCTGTTCCATGAAGCTATAAAATTTTCCAGCCATTCTTCCCATGGGTCTGAGCATACGGCAAAGGCACTATTTTCCACAGGCAGCAGTGATTTTAGCTGACATCTCTCACGTGAGGATCACGAAGGCACAGAACAGCTGCTACTAGTGCCCCAAAGCCACTCAGGCCTGTATATTGCTGACTGCAATGAGCATGCCAAAGCCATCAGAGTGTCGTGAGAAAGCATCCTACAGCAGAGAAAAATAAAGCATCCACCCTAGAAACCTTCAGGAAAGGACTGCAGAAATCTCAAGAGCACAAATGGGATATCCTTATGTGTATAAACCACCCCGCATGCCCCCTGTAACTCTACAAGGGCAATGAAAAGCAAACACCTACTCCATTTGTTGCATCTCTACCGTTTCTCGTATGAGTAAAACAATGAAATGTGTCTTATTAACTTGGGAATAGCTTAGGAACCCTCTTCAAATGTTAAGATCATAAGGAAAAATAGGCACACACTTACCCACACTCTCTTCCCCTTCATCAGGCTCATCCATGCTCAGCTGGCAGGACTGGCTAGACTGCAGCAGAGTCTCAGACAAGCCCTGGCTTGCAGCATGACTCCAGTCCCCCACTGTGCACATCCCTCCATTGCTCCCCTCCCACCTGTTCACAGCAAGAGTTTGTCTCCTTGGAGGCGTCCACCATGGTCTGTGGAGTGCTGATAGGATCTCTGCCAATTATGGTATGCAGCTCCTGTAGAAGTGACAAGGTGCCGGCACAGCACCAAATCTGTTGTGTTCCCTGGCCTTGTGGTATCCCTAATGAAGTTCTGTTGTTTCATGCAGCACTGCTGCTGATCCCTGCATCCCCTGTGCAATCTGCTTGTAGAAAGGTGGAGATCTACAGCCTGAAAAGGTGCAAATCTACAGTCTGTAGCTGTGCTTGAAGTCTCTTCTCACTGGCCCAGGAGATCCAATACTTCCTGTATGCTCCAGGCAGGAGCTTGTCTAGTACCTGTCTAGATATGTGGATCCGGCATGGTCACTTGGGCAGTTGCACACAGCAAAGGTGAGCTGCTAAGTGTGCTTGCCAAGGTGGACAATCAGGAGAAGACATTTCAAAAAACACAAGGGGAACTTTAATTGGGCTGGCAGCGTCTGGTCTCCGTCACCCTGGGCAGTGGAGTTTAAAATTGTGACCAGCGCAGTCTATGTTGCAGGAAACGGGGCACTGTGGGACAGTCGTCGGAGGACTGTTTAGGTCAACAGACATCATGCAAGGTCTGCACTCTCACTGTCACCTCAGTATGCCAACCACAGCTCTACACCATTTAGGGATGTGGTTTTACTGCTTTGCTGTAACAAGGCACTTTCAGCCTCCAAAGACAACTTAGACTTTAGACACATGCAAATATAGCTCAGCATAAGGCTACTTTTACGGATATAACTTTGTAATATAGTGTCTGGTAAATTCAATCCTTGAATATACCAGGACTGTTTATAATTCTCTGTAAATTGTAGAGCCATTGTTTCAGTCACTGTTCCTATGAGAAGATGCTTAAGAGCGTTAGGATTCAATTACAAATTTCTAATATATTTCCAAAGCTTCAATAATTTCTCATTGTTTTATCCCTCACCCATTGTAGTGGCAAACCATCACATTCCAGGGTGCAATCCAGATCAGTGAGGGACTGTCTCACCACCTGCCCGGCAATTGTGGGTGTCTTACAATGTTCTGCTGTTGTAACTCTCAACCTGGGCCGCTCACAAACAGCCTGCAGGTCACATCTTGAGTGTCTGTACAGCTATAGCTCTGGGACAGCAACTGAGACCCCAACAGCCTGTCAGACACACCAAGCATACTCTGGCTTCCAGCAGCCTTGGTTATTATCTACAGAGTGACTCCAAGACACCCCCAGTCCAAAATTTTCCCCAAACACATGTATTCTGCTCTCTCCAGAGGTCTGTTTATTTAACTACTAAGACAGATTTTAAGTATGTACAAGTATAAGGTATTAAAGTCAGAAATGATTACAACAGAAAAAGAAAAACACAGTAGCTAAAACTTTACAAGCTAGACTTGGCTCAATATAAAATCCTTAATATGCATTCTCAGCAAAAGGACTGACCAAATTCTCAGTTCAGAACGCCTCCCGAAGTCTTAAGACTGATTTTTTTATCATCTTGAAAGAGAGAGAATGAAAGGAAGAGTACCTGGAGTGTCTTTGCCCCTCATTTTTAATAGTCCAGTCACCCTTTGAAATGCATTTCCCTGAGGGTTACCCCCCAGATAAACTTTCCTTCCCACTACGAAGATGGAGACATGGAGTCTCTGGTTGCTTTTTCTTACAAAGCAGATCGATCTGTTCCTGCCCTCTCTGTTGCCAAAGAATGGCCATTTGACCAGTGATCACTGATCAACTTTGATGACCACCAGCTAGAGGCATCAGCCTGCACTTTATCTTTAAGAAACAGGTTTACCCCCTTCTCAGATTTGTCTGGTAAACACATTTCAGTCACAATTTAATCATATTGTAATAACTTTACATATAATGCTGCTATACATATTTCACTATATTATTTACCAGTGAGTTATTAGTTTTCAAATGACACCTCACAAGACATAATAATCTTTGTACAAAATATAATAGTGTGTATGGTGTCAATGAAGGCATGCATTTGATCACACCAGCAGACTCGACTAGTGTCTCAGTATCAACCCAGTGCTCAGAAAAGAAATACATAGAACCAAGATATGCAGAACTATAACTGATGGGCTATATGTGAAATATTTGAGCTGCATATAAAGTTGCTGACCGTGAATAATCTACAAGCTTAATGAGAGCTTTTGCGGTTTACAGTGCCATTCAAAAAACAAACAATCACTGAATTCAGAGCATGGGTGTTTGTCTAAGACAATGTTTTAATTCAAGATTCCTGACATTCAGCATACATAAAGGAAAGAGGAAAGCTAAAAATAGTTTGATGTTGTTAACACTTATTTAAACATACTTTCGCTCCAATACTCCCACATCAATACGGAGTCAAACAATATTTTACAGACAATTTAGAATTACTACCCAGCTCCATAATTTATGTAAAAGTGACGAACATTTTAACAGTCACTTGCAAGAGGTTCTCTCATCCTCAAAGGCATCAACCACCAATAGACTGCTATAGCTCTGTTTTGGTACATTTCCCCCCTCCCACTGTACTGTGTACTATAATTAGGACCGTTTATTGATGAATTATTGGGAAGCTGGAGTGGCCAATTCACTTCATCAGACATGTGAGAGTTTTACAGTGAGAAAGAGGAATCTTATTCCCCATTACTGACCACTTCTATATATACACTTTACTCCTTTGCCCACACCTCTTAATATCACTGGAGCATTGCTCCAGGAAAACATGATCTGTTCCCCCATTCCTCCTCTTCCACCTGCCCTCAACATCCGAGTGAGCTCAATCTACAGCAGCAGTTCTCAACCTCTCTCTAGTGGAATCAGATGGTTTGGGGGCAAGGGAGGCTGTGGATAATCTGCCACCAACCCTATGGAGCTGCCCTATACTAGAGGATAATTGAAGTGCAATAGGCGGAAGCCACTTTCATAAATCAACTTAGACCAGTTAGCACAGGGCTGAGCAAACTTTTTGTCCCGAGGGCCACACTGGGATTGCAAAATTATATGGAGGGCTGCGTAGGGAAGGCCCCGCCCCTTATCCGGCCCCCTCAGAATCCCCAACCCTTCCAACCACCCCTGACCTTGTCTGCTGACTGTCCCTTCCAGAGACCCCTACCAACCCCCCAGAACCCTACCCCCTACTGAACTCCTCTGTCCCCAACTGTCCCCCACCCACTGCTCCCTGACAGACCCCCGGGACTCTCACGCTCTATCCAACCCCGCTGCTCCCTCATCACCCCCTTGAGAGATTCCCCACCCGTGACCCCCATCCCAGAGCCCTACCACCTATCCAACCCACTCTGTTCCCTGTCCTCTGATTGCCCCCACAACTTAGCCAACCCCCAACCCCAACCCACTTACCAAGAGGCCTTTGGCACAGCCCTGGGGAGGGGGAGCACGCAACCCTGGCCCCTGGAGTGCTGCCTGCGCAGTGTTATTCCGGGGGAGGGGTGTGTGTGCAGTCACCCCCACTCCCACGGCAGCGCTGGCACACGGTGGGGCTCAAGGGGAGAGGAAGCTGCACTCCCGACCCCGCCGGAGCGCTGCCTGCAGTGGCGGGGCTCCAGGGTAGCGCGCAGCTGTGGTTCCGGGGGTGGAGGGGAGCCCAGCCACACCCCCACCCCCAGGCAGCGCTGGCCGTGCAGTGCAGCTCAGGGGGAGTGGGAGTGCTCAGCCCCCCCCCCCCAGGGCTGCCCGCAGAGGCGCAGTTCCGGGGGCGGGGGGTGCGCAGCTGCGCCCCTCCCCGGAGCACTGGCCACGCGGCACAGCTCAGGGGGAGGGGGAAGCTACAGCCCAGGTACCCCGGAGTGCTGTCCCTCTGGGGGATGGGGGTAGCACACAGCTGCGGTTCCAGGGGACAGGAGGTGCTGAGCCGCGCCCTCCCCCTCCTCCCCTCGCAGCGCTGGCCCCACAGCGCGACTCCAGGGGAGGGGTAGTGAGCAGTCCCAGCCCCCGGAGAGCTGCCCGCACAGCGGCTTCGGGGGGAGGGGCCGGGGGCAGCGTCCACAAGCCGGACACAATGGTGCTGTGGGCCAGATCTGGCCCACGGGCCGTAGTTTGCCCACCCCTGAGTTAGCAGATAACTACCTCTATGGCAATGTGGCGTTCCAACTAGTTTTCCAGTAAGCCACTCTCTCACCAGTTAATCATACCTGACCACTGCCCCCCTATTCTGTAAATATCTGAAGTTCCAACTAATATCACAGGAAGCTGAGCAGCCTGATTTTTTTTAAGTTGGTTTCCTGCCACTAGAGAGTGCTGTGCAGAACAGAGCAGATATCTCCCCATCCATCTCCATTCTGCTGGCCAGCCGTGGAAGTTACAATGGTTGGCTGAATCTCCCCCAATACTACAATGAGAAGAAAAGTAGGAAGGTGCCCCATCTAAAGATGTTTGTGGAAGAAATATGATGCTGACCAGTGCTGGAGATTTTTCCTTGTAATCCCTCATCTGTCCACATCCATCTGTTGTCTTATAGGAAGGGAAGGTTTACACTGCCAAAAAAATTGTTCTTAACTCAGATTAAAAGCAGTGAAGACACTGCAACATAATTTACAACTGCAGCTTGGATTAAAGCTCAGATGGAATCTTAGGGTTGCTATTGTAACGTGAGTGAGCTAACCCAAACTAAGAACACCTTTTTTGGCAGGTAGACATATCCTTAAACTGTAAGTTCCTTAGGGCAGAGATAGTCTCTCTTTGTCCAGTGACTAGCACAGTGGGGCTCTTAGGAACTCTGGTAATATAAATAACAAAATAAGGAAGAGGCCTCAGATCCTTCTCCATTCCAAGAGAGACTGGTTGAAACACCCTATATCAAACTGGTGCAGGATTTTGTAAGGGAGGGTGTAACTCAGGGCCTCTGTGGGTTTGGATAAGCAAGCCTTTGGAGGTTCTTAGAATAACTCAAGATCCATCAGAGGATGCACAAGACTCTCCAGTACCCCCAAAATGCCTGAGTAATCTGGAGAATTGTCTCTGGGAAAGGTATTCCCCACAGTGGCAACCACAGCAAGCACTGAGGGCCAGGTACATAAGTTCTTTGTGATCTTCCACATTTACTTAAGATGCTAGTAACGTGTCCACATTAGATTTGCGGTTTGAACCAATTATATTAATTTCATTACTTGGCAGCCTCCTTGGCTAATTTAAAGGGCACAAAAGTTATGCAGCATTAAGTCTTCAGGATGGAAGGCAGGTCGAGACATCTTATTTCCACACCCAGCAATACATTCACTTCAGCTATCTTGATGGTATATGCTACAACATTTTTCAGGGGGGTAGGCTGAATGACCTCCTGAGGTCTCTTTCAACCCTAATCTTCTACGAACATAAGTGTCATACTGACTGTATTCCTATTACCAAGGCTCAAAAACACAGCCCTGATAGAGTAACCAAGCAAGTATTCCCACTCCTCCCCTCCCAACCTCTATCTCTGAATTTTGTCTGGAACAGTGTATGTCACTTGTAAGGAATATTTTATTTAGCTGGAGTTCCACCAAACGAAACAAGCTATCAGTATACGGTGCAGACATTAGATAGTAAAAGCAGTGGTTAGTTTAGGTAAATACGTTTTTACATATAGCTGCTTAACCATCCAATATGTCCACTATTGCAGAGGTTCTCAGCCGGATATCCACAACCCACTGGGGGGTCTGCAAGCCCTTTAAAGGAGGCTGCAGCACCCCCTGCAGGGCTGAAGCCCCGATCCCAACCAGCACCCCCAGTGGGGCTGAAGCCAGGAGGCGTCAGGCTGAATCCCCCAGTCCTGGTGTTCCCAATGGGGCAGAAGCCCTAAGTCCAGGAGCAGAGTTGGGGACATGGAGGGCACTGCCACCCCAAAACTGCAGTGCAAGAGCACGGCAGTCCCAGGGGCAGCACAGCTCCACATCTCTCCCCCACTCCACTCCCCCCCATGTCCTTTCCCCACCTCCTGGCCGGGTCGGAGTCAGGAAGCCAGAGCCAGTGTAGTGGCACAAGCAGCTTGCTGAGCGAAGAATTTCCTCTCTAAGTTGTACTGAGCATGCTCAGTACCAGTAACTGCTACTGGGGGGAAAATGTGCCAGCTGCTGTTTTTGGCATTACCGGGCTGTGCGAGGCAGCTGCTGATCTGGCTGGTGCTGTGGAGCACAGAGCTGCAGCATTCTCTCCTCTCCTCCTGGTGCCCAAGCCCCGCTTAGGAACAGGGATCGCAGGGAAGTCCTCCCACCACACAGCCCAGGGGGGTGTTTTCACATTTTTGAGCTAAGGTGAGTCGGGGGTTGAGGTGGCACTCTCTCCACAGACCCCACCACATGGATCTGGCTCAAGCCCCTCTGGCCTCTGCCCCCCACTCCCCAAACAGAAGTCAAACTATACCTATGCTCAAGGCCCCTGCCCCAAGCCCGCCCCCCACTAGGCCCTGGAATTTTTATAGCAGGTTGAAGGGGGCCTCAGAGAGCAAAAGGTTGAGAACCCAGCTCTATTGGAGGCTGTTATCCTGTCATTGCAAGGCATAGGCTGCATGTGATAGGATCTTTTCTGTCTCTATTAGTGGGTTCAGTGCACAAGATTAGTTGAATTTGCTATGAATAGTATTCCCTAAGCATGAGTAAGAAGAGTTACTCTGGATCCTATATGCAGAATGAATAATTTTATGTTAAGGACACTTGTCCATCATGCCCTTACAGCTGTTCAAATCAAGGTTTGGGTTGGTGACACAGAAATGTCAATCTAATGAGAATTCTTCTGTTGAAATGCTGTTTGTTGGATGTTAATGTCAAGATATTTACTAGACAGAGTTTGCATCCTCTACTGCTCTACTTTAAATCAAGTTTCAATAGCCTTTTTTAATAGAGCTATTTGGAAATGTTTGGAGAATCTGAAAATAAAACAGCTCAGTGCCGAAATCTCAGTCTGCAGCTCTCCCATCCCCCAAACGAGAGGAGGGGATATTCAGTTGGCTTTAAAGGAGCTGCAATATCACCATCCAGATGCTCCCAATATAACCCAACCCCTCCAGCAAAGAGGGTGCCAGGACCAGTATCCCTAATGTAGAACAAGCAGCAGAAAAAAAGTTGAAGAAACATCAACAGCATCGCTATACATCATAAAGAGGCAGTAGAGGGCATACTTATTCCCTGCTATAGCAGTTTACCTTTGCATGTCTATCAAAAGCATCTGAACAAGCAATAAGAGGGGGAATAGGAGTTAATCCATTAGGGGACATACAACACACACACAGAAATCTGATTAATGCAGGGGTCTCCAACCTTTTTACTCCCAAGATCACTTTTTGAATTTAAGGGTAACCCAGGATCTATCCCACCCTTTCCCAAGGCCCTCCCCACCCCTTTACTCACTTTCACTGAGCTGGGGCAGAGAGTTGGGAGCGGGTGCAGGCTCTGGGCTGGGGCATTCGCAGTGTGGGGGGGGGCTCTGGGTTGAGCCTGGGATGGGGTTCAGGGTGTAGGTGAGGGGTGCAAGCTTTGGGAGGGTGTTTGGGTGCGGGAGGGGGCTTTGGACTGGGGCAGAGTGTTGAGATGCAAGAGGGGGCTCGGGATAGGGCAGGAGTTTGGGGTGCAGGATGGGAGCTTTGATGCAGCCTCCCGCCAGGCGGCACTTACCTCGCTAGGAGGTGCGGCAAGCCTAAGGCAGGCTCCCTGCCTGCCGCAGTCCCACACCGCTCCTGGAAGGGGCCAAGACACCCCTGGGATTGGGGCACATGGCTCTGTGTGCTGCCCTTCTCTGCAGGCACTGCCCCTAGAACTACTATTGGCCACAGTTCCCTGTTCCCAGTTAAAGGGAGCTCCAGGGGTGGTGCTTGAAAGCAGGCGCAGCACATGGAGACCCTTTCCCCTCTCCCGTAGAGAACTGTTTCGAGCCCTCATGGTTATGAAGAAAGCCATAATCTTGGGCTTAATCAATGCTGTACTGTCTGCATGAGTATGCAAACATCCTGAAATAACTCTGATGTCTGAATTGCACCACTCTTCTCCAGGAGGTTAACTATGAAACCTAGAGATGACAATATCAACATAGCCGTTTCACTGCTGGTGATTTTAGCAGAAACACCCATCTGATGTGCTTACCACCCCACAATCCTAAATTGGTTCTCAGCTCCCAGAAATCAGAATTCCCTACTCTATCAGATCCTCCAGATTTCCTCATAAGAGCTTCTACTCAACTGTTCAGCATCTTCAGTACAAGAACGTATGGCATATTGAAAACTGACAGTGGATTGAATATGAAACACTATACCGATTGCATTTTTTTTTTATTTTTGTGTTTAAACTAAAAAAGAAGCAGAGTTTTCAATGATCTGAAACTGCTGCAGAATACTCTCCGGATCTTGTGACCCTGTGTCAAGCTCATCAGAAATGTCTTTCCATGTGTGTATTCCAGCCATTTCCCAGTGACATCTACTCCATTAAGAGGACACCCCCGCACTTTCACCAGCCAAACTTAGGAACTCCCCCTTTGCTCTGAGAGGCAATTAAAATTCTTTCCTCTCACACATCACCTCTAGAAGGAGATACTGCAGGCCAAGTTCTGGACTCAGTTATGTTGTGCAACCCCAAATGCTCAGTGGGGGATAACAGAACAGAATTTGACCCTGCAATCTGAATCTAATTAACAATTCTGTGGATGGATGAAAAAGTGAAGTGATTTCCCTCTTACATAGCTATATTGATGAGGTGGCACTGGAGGAGTAAAAAAACAACTTATGTTTAACTAAAGTTATTTATGACTGAGGACAGCAGAACTATAAGCAATAAGCAGCTTGGGTTTATTATAGTAGGAGATACTGCTATGGTTTGTATTTCAGTTTGTCATCAATCTCACCTCTTTCATCTGCTCATAACTCTCTGAAGCTGTCACTTACTGGGCTGACACAGGCTTGCTCTCTGATCAAACAGGAGTTTCTTTTGGGAAGTTTCAGTAAAACCAGTTTAGTCCTTTGAGAACAAGGAGAGTGAAGATGGCTGGGGCAGAAAGCTGAAGTTTGGTCAGAAGTTGATGAGAAGAGCCTTTGTGTGTTCCAGTGAAAACTCATTTTAAATTTGACCAATTTTTGTGTTATGAGCCTCTGAAAGTTGCACTTCATGCAGATACAATACAATTGGTATGACTTCCTTTAAGCAGTGTTTGCACTGAACATCAGCTACACTGAGCAGGAGACTGGGGCTAACTTAACAGTGTAGCGAGAAAGTAAATGCACAGAGTGAATCCAGAGCTCTTACCTCATTCACTGTGCATCTTGCAAGAAATGATCTGTGCAGCTTTTAAGGCTTGCTGGAGAGAGCTGTCTCCTGCAGACTTCCCAGAGTGCAGAGTAGAAGAGCTCCCTCTAAGAAAACCTTGTAAGGTGTGTGGGATGCAGCATTTGATGTTGTCATGTTGTGTAGCCAAACAGTTCCGTATCACAGAATCTCTTTTAATCTCCCTAGGAGATTACAATAAAAGCCACGTTAAACACTCAAAAGTCAGGAAGTGACAAAGTTAAAGGACTTCAAAAAGTCTTAACTGTCTTAAAATTATTTTTAAAAACATTCTATTGTTAGATGCAACACCTGGTAAAACTGCTGTGACTGAGAAATGAAAGATTTCCATTTTCTAATGTGTTCACTTTGTGCACCTAACACTACTTTGAGACCACTCAGCTTACTCAGAGGGTATGTCTACACTGCCATTAGACCCCCACAGCTGGCCCATGCCAGCGGACTCGGGCTAAGGGACTGTTTAACTGTGATGTAGATGTTTACGCTGGGGCTAAAGCGTGGACTCTAGGACCCTGTGAGGTGGGAGGGTCCCAGAGTTCGAGCCTGGACAGCTACACTGCAGTTAAACAGCCTGTTAACCTAAGCCAATCGGTATAAACCAGCTGTAGGTAGACATATCCAGATCATGTGGTCTGATATAAAGCAACAGGGGAGAGAAATATGTAAAAGATAGCAAAAACTGTCATTTTAAAACCACAGAAGTTGGCAGAGCATTTCAGGGCAGGTGTAGGTCAAAAACTGTTTCAACTGTCGGATCCCAGGCAGTATCCCTTTATGGCTGCACATGAAGCCTTAGCTCTGCCCCCTGGTGTTTAAGTACTATGAAACACATAGCATTTTTCAGTATAAGAAGGGTTATATCTGTCCCTTTAGATATATATATATCTATGGAATTGGCATATTTCAATATGGTGAGTTGAAATTATTTTTAAAATTATGTATATTTTAAAGCTTTTTTTAAATTGTTTAAATGTTTACAGAAGCAAGAAGTTATTGGGAGTCAGACAATTATTTAATGACAGGACACAGATACAAAAAGGCCAAAGTTTTATAAACTTTTAAAACACAAACTGTACCCCTTACATGTCAAAATTTACAAAGTTAATACACTTAAATCAACAAGTCATACTGGTTTTTACTATTCATTTACTCGTCCTTTTGTAACAAGCCTAATTCAAAAGTCAAACACTGGATTTTGACTCTAATAAGTTCCCAACCAGCATTTTTCTTTCTTTGCCCATCTATATATTTCAGTTCTCATCAATGGAAATATTTTCCATCAGTTTGTATGTGTATGGTGAAATCAACATTTACTGACATTTACAGGCAAAAATTTCATCCTTCCAAGCCTATATTTTCCATTCAAGTATATTCATATGACTTACTGACATAATATCTAGCTTCATTCACTCAGATTTCATTTTTAAAAACATGTTCTCTTCACTAACATAATTATGACTAAATATGTTGATAGCAGTCACCTTCTAACTAGTCCTTTAAACGCACCGCCAGTCTTCAAGTACAATTCAATAGAATGGTCGTCCCGTGGTTAAGGCACTAGATCAGTAGTCAGGAATCTGGGTTCTAGGCCTGATGCTGTCACACACTTCCTGTGTAATCTTGGGCAAGTCACAAAATACTTGATTTTCTGAAGTGCATTATCAGCTCCAACTATAGCAACTTTGAAAGTTGGAACCTTCATCTCTGCGCCTCAGTTACTCAGCTACGACAGGAGTCAGGAAAATGGACTGGGCAGATCACTAGGCTGACGTAGTACAGCAATTCCCATTTGCTTAATATGGCAGTCTTTTCTTCTGGTAATTATTCCATGGTTATTTTCTATACTCACATTGCTCACAGCTTTGTGTCTTCTAAGCTTGCAGGTAAACAAACAGTCTAATAAATTACATTTGGCATTCATCACCCTACTAGTCAAACTGCAAGTGAAATAGTTTGACCACTGTAAACACCTCACAAAAGATCAAGTTTTACCAGATTACAGTTTCAATACCCATTTGTAATTAAAATACCTAACTTTAGTTGTCTGCAGTTTTAAAGGCTCAGATATTTAAATTTCAGAAGAACTCAAGTCAACATCTAGAGCCTTAATGGACCAGCTCCTGTTCCCATCAACAGTTCCAGCCTCTAGAATAAAACAGCCACTACAAACTTTAAAAGCTGAATGTTCTGGGGAGAATCAATTCTCTCGCTGAGCTTTGGTCAGTTACATAAGCAACAACATTCCATAGTGTGCATTTGTCAGTCAATATATGCACCCCTCGGCCCAAGGGCACCTAAGATATTTGACTACTGGCGGAGAAATGCTTACCCAGAGTGTGTTGCTATACTTATAAATTGGCTTATTGACAAATTAAAGAACAAAATATTAATCTTTCCAAGAAACTACCTCCCCTGGAACTAACTGCCATCCAGGAACAAAACAAAGTGGTCTGATTCTATTTAAGGCTTCCCTGTATCTCACTCACCCCAAAATAGCTGAAAAAAGCAGAAGCAGAGTCTTTGCCCTCCCCTCAAGTCACCTGGAAAGGCAGCCAAATTGTTTCTATTAGGTACTCTTTCAGGCCTCCTCTTTAGGAGAGGTAATACAGCTGCTTGATTTTATTATTTTTAAATACCCTGAGCCTACTTCCTCCCTTTTAGCCTCCTTTGCCAACTAGAGGTAGCAGGGGCTGGCACTAGAAGCTGGACTGCATTTGTAGAACATCCCTTTTCCTTCATGGCAAGATGATCAGGTAGAAGGAAAGATTCAAGAACAGAGATTCAAGGTCAAATGGTTGGCTTTTACTAAGGAATGGTAACAAGGGTCTAAGTATCTAGAAATCCCCACTGTTCAGATGAGTGAATGATTTGGATATGGCAGGGACACCTCACTGCTTAACTGGGTTTACAGTCCAAACACTTGCATTTGGATTTCATAGTGTCGGGCATTAGTTATGGTGATGAGGGCTATGTGCATAGATGCCTAGATAGGCTGAGCACTTTGAATATACTTTATGTTCCTCTTAAGTTGGTTTTGTAAAAGCTTTAATACAACCTATGACCAATAGAAAGGTTTCTATTTTAAAAGAACAGATCAAATTTCTACTGAGTTGTTTTTAGAGAGACATTTCCCTGAAATGTTCTGAATCTGTACACTGAGAACTTGCAATGGAAATTGACTTAGCTTAGCCAATTAAAATAAATGGAGAAATGCCAGAAACAAATAGAGCAAGTAAGAAAGTGAAAACTGAACTGGATTCTATGACTTTCATTTTCAATGTATAGCATTAGTAACAAGAAAAACCTCATTTGTTTAAATTATTTAGGCTCATGCAATTGACTGTAGTTACAGCTTGCCTACAGATACCATGCAAGACTCATAGGTGAACCATCAATTCTAGTCCCCAAACAAACTGTGTACATACTCCTGGATAAATTTCTCCCATTCTATCTCCCTCTCGCTTTACATAAAAGCGTTCTAACTTCTATTACAACACGTAGATACTTATGAGTACTCTCGCTGTACTGTGCATTTTTAAATTTGTGGGATAGGTCCCTATAGGTATTTTGATAAAATTCAGAGAACTAGACGATGTTTATTGAGATGCTCTTGGGGATACAACAGAATAGTAATCAACCTCTCATACCCAACCACATTCCCCCCAATCCACAGGGCTTGAAAATTTACTACACACCTAAATGCCACAAGAATAAGCTACAAGCTCTGCTGTTCAGGGGCAATGCCCATGTAAAACAGCTATCCACATACCCAGCAGCTGGGAAAGGGAAAAACCTTAATAAGTATTAACTTTATTTTAGACTTCATTTCTGGAAGGGAGAAGGAACATGGACATGCATTCTTTGTTCCTCCCCCTCCCGCCCGAGAGTTTCCTAGCTGCTGTGAAGGCAGGAGTCTTGGGGGGTGGAAGGGAGAAAAGGGAGTTCTCTGCTAATTTACCCCTATCCTGCCTCTGGTTTTACATTCTCCTCCTCCTCAGTTAACAGCTTGCTCCAATGTTACTCTTTGGGAAATTCTGCACCAAAAAGTTAAAAATTCTGTTCACAATATTTTAAAATTATACAAAATTCTGCATATTTTATTTGTCAAAATAACACAATATAATCACACCAGTTTCAATTATTTTTGGTCATTTATTTCAAAATACCTGTCAGCAAGTATGATTGTAACAATAGAGACAAAAAAAAAAAACATTCAAAAAATGTTCTTTTGACAAACATTAATACAGAATTTTGAGTAATAATTCATTTAAACTACAATACAGAACCGTATTTACTGCACACCTCGGAAGCAGTGCGAAGGCTTGGGGAGTCAGGGATAATGGAAGAGCTGAGGGAGAGGGAAGTAATTGCTGGGAAGGAGCCTGGGTGTGAACTTGGAGGGCTGTTGGGTATGAGTGGGAAAAGTATGGAATAGGTTTTTGGATGGGAGCGGGAAGCGACTGTTAGGGAGCTTCACCCATGCAGACCCTGGCTGACCCCCAGCCTCTCCCATTCAGTGAGTCACATCTGCCCCGTCCCTGTACATCCCTGCACCGCCATGTGTCCTTGCATCCCCTAACCGCTTGTCCCTCCCACCCCACTCAGCATACCCCGATATCTATGTGGCCCTGCACCCCGTCCCCTATCCCCATGTGTCTTTGCCCCCACTCAGCCATCCCCCTTAGCCCCTGTAGTTTGGCACCCTCTTCCCCCATCTCCCATACGGCCCTGCACCTCCCCAGCCACCCTTGTCACTAAGTGGTCCTGCCCCTCTCTCCCGTCACCACGTTGTCCTGCATCTCCCGCGCCACCATGGCCCTACACCTCCACTCCCATTCAGCCCCTGCTCCAGTCTGTCCTCCCCCACTAGGCCTTATGAGCCTGTCTGACCCCCAGCAGCCCCACACTGTCTGTCTCCTGACCTCGCCCGACGGGCGCTGTGAAGAAAGCAGGCACTCTCTCTTCCCTAGCTGGCCAGGAGCTGCTGCTCTGTTATCATCACAGCACCCTCTAGTGGTCGAAAGAACTGAAGCAGCTATCCAGCAAAAGCTTTTTCTGAACAAAATATTAAATATGTAGCTCATTAATTATGCATGCACATGGTGGCAGAGAATTGCCCTAGGAGTACAGCATCTTATTCCCATACTGCTCATAGCTTTCTGAAGATGCAGCAGAATGAATATGAGTGAGCTGAATCTACTCAGTTTCACTGCTGCCCAGAGGTTTCCCCCACAGCAACTTTGAGAACCCATAGAATTCTATTTGGTCTTCACTCTATGGCAGATTGGGAAAGCTCTGAGCAGCAGCAACGGGGCTATCTTCCTTCAGACTTAAGAAAATAACACTGCATTGATTTCCATGCAAGTCCATATCTATAGGGTTATTGTTACTGTACAACCGTAAGGGAGAGAGACTACTTTTTTTAAAGTGAAGCCAGATTCCACAGTAGTTATTGGTCACTCAGGAAAGATGCCTACTCAACAGGCACACCCTATAAGTGTATTTTAATTTAAACAAAAACTTACTGCAAACTGAAATTAAGTCAAGGTTTAATCCTGAACGACACAATTTGCAACAATACAATGAAAAAAGGAATCTGTATTTGAGAACACTCAGGTGTTAGTCACTAAAGCTAACACAGTGCAATGCATATAGACAATCATCTATACCTTTAAAACTGAATAATCAGATCCAATGCTGACTAACAGGTTTTTAATCCTAGATAGAAATTTTAAGGTGATTTATAAAGGAACTTCTTTCCTGAATCTGGAAGAATGAGTTCTCTCTTAACTGTTGCACTAAGAGGCCACATTGTCCACTAGATTTCTGCATGGATATTTACAGGCAGAAAATTAGTGTGAGGAAATAAGGGATCAGAGAAGAGAATGAAAAATTGATTTCCTTTACTTTGGTATCAGAAATAGCTGAGTATGTAATATACAGAGCGCTAGGCTAAAAACCTAGAACAACAACTTTTGTCATCACTGAGGATAAGATTATGTTATGGAGGTCACAGATCTCTGTGATATTTTCGCTCCAACCCAAGGGAGGCAGCCCCAGGGTGGCAGGGTGAGAGCTGTCAGCCAGCAGGAGACCCTGGAGCTCTAAGCTATGGCGTGGACCCTGGAGCTGTCAGCCACCGCAACAGCAAGTGCTGAATCCTCTCCCCTTTCCCGCAGCGGGGCTCAGGCTGTCTTCCCACCGCCTGGGGCTTCAGTCATGACCCACTCCACCCCCCGCCATCCCATCAGCTCCTCCTCCCATCATTTTTGGTAAAAGTCACAGACAGTCACAGGCTTCCATGAATTTGTGTTTCTTGCCCACAACTTGTCCATGACTTTTACTAAAAATAATCATGATAAAATCTTAACTAGATCTGTGATGAATGATTATGGTTAAGTACCTTGAAAGTATTGCTGCAAGGGTTAGCACTTTCCATACTGGATTCCCTCTTTGACCACGACCACTAATTGTAAGCCTATAAATCTGGAGTAATGAGAACCCAGCAAGCCCCTAATGAGAGTTAAAGAATATGTGGAAGCAGGCGGGGAAGAAGTCCAGTTGCTTAGCCAACCCTGGAACATTTTGTCCCTCAGATTATGTATGCGCTATGAGTTAAGTCATATATACATCCTAGATGTTGGCAGACATTCCAACATTTAGGAGTAAGATGGGGGGAGCAATAAAAATATTTATAAACACATTTCGGCATATGTTCCACAAAAGTAGGCAATATAGTCCAGAATCCTGATGCAGTCTTTCAGCAGTTGGCAACCAGAAATTCAGCATCCAGATTGTCTGGGGGAGAAGGGAAGTAAAGGAATGAAAAAGCTTATTCCCTAAACTCAATACATTACAAATGGACAACAACGTATCTATGTTCTCCTAGTGATCGTTAGACTATGTGAGGAGTGTCTGTCTGCGGCTCCCTTGAAAGCAGCTGTTGGGAATTTAAATGTCTCTCTCAGCCCTGTGTGAATTTCCTTTTTGCCCAGCACAGACTAACATCTAGTAAGGTAAATAAGAGCAGAACTTTTTAGGGGAAAAAAAAATTCACACACAACTTGATTCTGTACAGGGGAGGGGTGGGGGGAGAGAAGGGAACCTCTTAGTAAACCCCCACAAGCAAAGCACTTCCTAGAGACAGCTGCAATTGCTCCCCAGCTTTAGTAAGACTGGAGCTTAGTGGCAGCTTTTTCCAGATTCTGCTTCTTCACAGGACAAGTCCAATTTTTGGACACCAGCCTTCCCAGGCCACGTTTTCCTGGAAAGCGTTTAAGAATTGCTAATTCTCACAATTTAGTTTCCCCAGCCGCTGCTGCGGGCACCAGACTCTCCCCCTTCTCTAGTAATGCTAATCCCAATAGGCTAAGGGAGAATGGAACCCGATCTGATGGAGCAATGGGGATTTTCAGTACTTCCAGCAGGATTCCATACCAGCCATAGTTTTAGATCCTTCCTACTTTTAAAACAATGCTAAGAATTTAATCTCTCTAACCATGATTTCCAAACCCTCTCACCCTAGCAAAATAAAGCAGGTCTCTGTTACAGAGATGCAAAGCCTAGGCATCACAGAAACATCTTCATGTACAATCTTCAAAAGATAAAAGTTGCTCATAAACAAACAGAAAAAATAATTTTTAGTTGACCTTGACCAACAACCCCTCCTACTCCTCCACCCACCCCATTCTCTGCCTCTGTGGTGAAATGGAACATGAGACACTGACCTTACAATCACCTGTCCCACTCTAATATTAATGTGTTAGATACTCAGTGTGCAGGGATATAGCCTTCACACCACCATACTGATAAAGTGACTAAAAAAAGAAAGATCAAGTGAATTGGTGCAGAGAGATCTACCACAAAGAGGTTTAAGTCAAGAGAGATTCAGTCATTCATAAAGAGCAAGGGCTGCTGCCTCAAGCTAAAGTGAGAATGAAGGAGGAAGATTTCAAATATAAAAAGACTCAGCAAAATTCCTCCTCTCTTGAACAGACCAATATGCAGCACCTTGAAACTAATAATCACCATCTGAATGGACTCTCCCTTCTGACTGAATAAACTTGGAGCAGCTGTTCTATAAAGGAAACCATATATTCCAGAATCCAAGGAGAAGGAACTGCCCTTTATTATTTACCAATATCCAAACCACCACAACAAACACCTTACATCCTCATCCTTCCCACCAGCCAGGCCAGACCACCCAACAGTCAGCATGACACGAGTACCCTTGCCCAAAACCCAAAGTGGGCAGGCAACTGTCCATAGCAGTTACTTCCAATCCCAAAACAGAGACAGACCCCAACAAATCAGAAAAATATAGACAACTCCTTCCATAAAGGCTAAGCTAAAGAAACACATGGACCCCAGCAGAAGTGGGGGGGAAAGCCATTAGACCATAAGATATAATATGCACCTCTCAGGAGAAAAAATACAGAGTCCCCTAGAAGACACTCCCAGAAACACACATACCAATTAATTTTGAGATCCATGAACAGACACTGGAGTAAGTACAACCCTTCCCTTTTCAGTTACAGCGGAGGAACACCCTCACTGCTGAAATCCCTACACCCCAGGAGAGGAAAACAGCCAGCCAGAAAAGCTGTCAGACCCGCCCCCTCTCCCAAGCTCAAAATCGCCCAGCCCCAGGAATACAGCTCTCAACGCATCGGCAGACAAATACCCCAGACCCAAAGAAGTGAGACCAGAGTCCCCTTTTGCCCTCCTATTTCCTGAGCTGTGACAAAGCACCGCCCTAGGCCCCAAGATCCCCCCAGCCCAAGAGCTGCAATCCACCCCCCACCCCACCCCCAGATACAGACTCCGGAGCCAAGCGAGACAACCAGAGACACACCCCCCGCGGCCGCTACACTCCCGGAGCAAGAACAGAGCCAGCCCGGCTCCAGGGCGAGGGCCAGACACACACTCCCCTGCTCGGCTCGGCCCGACCCGTCTCCCTCTGCCCCGGGACCTCCCAGGAGTCAGGCTAGCGCAGACACACACCCGCCCGGCCACGCACGCACACACACACACCGGACCCTACCCCCTAGGAACCAGGCCGGTCTCCACACCTAGCGCAGACACACACATCCCCGCACCCGGCCACGCACACACACACCGGATCCTCCGGTCCTGGAGCCAGGCCGGTCTCCACACCTATCGCGCAGACACACTCACACAAGCCGGGCCCGCCCCCCGCCTAGTGCACACACACCCCGGACCCTACCTGCTAGGAGCCAGGCCGGTCTCCACACCCAGCACAGACACACACATCCGCGCACCCGGCCACGAACACACCCCAGACCCTACCCCGGGAGCCAGGCCGGTCTCCACACCCAACACACACACACACAAGCCGGGCCCGCACCCCGCCCGGCCACACACACACCCCGAACCCTACCCCCCGGGAGCCAGGCCGGTCTCCACAGCTAGCGCGGACACACCCCCATGCCGGGCCCGTCCCCCCTTCCCGGCTGGGGCGCGCTCCCTCCCTCGGCGGATCCTAGCCGCCAGGAGCCAGGTCCGGTCTCCGGAGCCGGTCGGCGCAGCGCCCCCGAGAGCGGGCAGCCCAGGCCCGTGCCCGGCTGACCGGCTCCCCGCGCGCCCCACTCACCGATCACCTCCTGCAGCTCGTAGTCATCCCTGTTGATGGACCAGGGCAGGGAGCTGGCGTCTTCGGCCATGGCGGCGCTTCCCCGGGCGCGCCGGGCAAGGCAGGGCAGCGGGGAAGGACGAAGAGAGGCGCGCAGCCCAGCGGCCCGACAGCCACCCTGCCGGAGCCCACCCCGCTCCGCCCCTCTCTCGCCTCCCCATTGGCTGGGGTCTCCGCGGTGGGGGCGGGGCGTCACAGTCAGGCTAGGCGGGGCCTAGTCGAACCCCCTCCACCCGCTGCAAAAAGCCTATAGAGAAGGCGGCCTATAGCGTTCAATGGAAAAAACCACCAACCTCTAACAATGTAAGCGCTGCTATGGCAACCTCTCCCCCCACCACTAACTTGGACCCTCCCTCCACCTACCCCCACCGACGCGGGATGACGCCCATCGCACGCCTGCCAACGCCATCTTGAGAGAGGTGTCGTTCATCCGCCATTTTGAGTGAGGCGCTTGCCAAGCCCTGCCAGAGTTTCACCCCCTCTCCCATCTCCAGCATCATATGAACGGCTGCTTTGAGCCATACATCCCGCGAAAGATAAAGTCTTGGCTGTACTATAATCCGGAGGGAGGTGGAATGAGAACATGCCACACACAACATGGCGGCCGTTTGCGTTTTACCCGTTCTCTAAGGGAGGAGCGTAAAAGGATTCGCCCCCTATTCTCTGAGACCAGTGCTGATTGGTCCTCGGCTATAAACTCTCCAGCAGCGATTGGCTTGAAAGCCTATCAATAGCTTCAAAGAGTCCTGTGGCACCTTATAGACTAACAGATGTATAGGAGCATAAGTTTTGATGGGTGAATACCCACGTCGTGGGATGCAATAGCTTGAAGCCCCAGCCCAGCCTGTTTGTGTGGCATACTCTTGCATGGGGAAGGGGGAAACGGGAGGGAAGCAGAAGGGATAAGGGAAGAGCCTGCACCTGTATGGGGCCCTGTGCAAAATGAGCCAGGCAGAGCCTCCTGGATACTGACCTAGGTGCAGAGCCTGTCGTGGGGGGAATGGCCATAGGGACTGCCTGAGGAGTGTACTCTTCAGGTGCAAGAGTTCCACTGAATACATCACCACCTAGGTACTGTCACGTAGTCACGTCACCCATCCCTGACCGTGCTTGCCACCCATCCTGGTATGTCCAGGAGTGTTTGATTTTGATGTGATGATCCCAGCTGCTTCAGGCAATCCTTTGGGACATTAATAGTTACCCAGGGTCATCTTCACACTGCAGTGCCATGACATTGTGATGCAGTGTATCAAAACATCACAAACTAGAAGTTTCTGCCACACTGGACAATCTCAAAGAAACATCCTTAGGGGAGGATAAGCAGTTGGCACAGGGCTTCTGAAAATTTTGGGCAAGGCACAACCTAAACCCCTGTTAGGAAAAGTGCCCTAATATTTCTAATGCCCACACGTATGAGACACCCCTACCTCTCTGTATTAAGTTGTGTGAATACAAACATATCTATCTTGAAGAAGGGCTGTGAAATATTTTATCCAGAGAACATAGGCATTTCAACCTGGAGGTGTAGATTACTGTGTTAAATTAACTAAACTAGTATCCCTGGCACTGGGGCTTCCTCTTCTTCAATGTATGTATATTTTCAAGGCTTGTATTAATTCAATAAGCAGGTAGTCCACCACAGATGCTTTTGAGTTCAGTGTTTAAATACAGGGAAAGGTTATGGTGGGTGTCAGCTGGTGTAGATGGAAAATCACTCTTTCTCACTGGGCATGGGTTACCTAGAGAGATGGTGGAATCTCCTTCCTTAGAGGTTTTTAAGGTCAGGCTTGACAAAGCCCTGGCTGGGATGATTTAGTTGGGGATTGGTCCTGCTTTGAGCAGGGGGTTGGACTAGATGACCTCCTGAGGTCCCTTCCAACCCTGATACTCTATGATTCTCCTCTTTTCTAGATCTTCTCGCTGCCAAACTCTTCTGCTTATTCCCCTCCCTAATTTAAATATTGAGTAATATAGCCAGACTTTCTGATTCAAATACCAGGTCAATCTAAGTATGCTGACTGATTCCTAAACATGCTAAAATCCTGGCAGTATCTTCCAGGTATCTCAGCAAGACGTAGCCCATGTAATTATGACATTGAAATAGTGCCCAAAGACAGAATAGGGGAATCATTGTGCTAGGTGCTCTACAAACACAAAGTGAAACACTCTGTCTCTAGAGAGCTTGTAATTAACTGCACAGAGGTGTACAGCTGAGCCTGCATGGAGCCCGATTGATCCATGTGTGTGGCAGAAGTAGTGCCTAAGGGAACAAAAGATAACTCCGAAGGAATGGAGCAAGGAAGAGGATAACAATAATAACATGAATTTACATACACTAGAGAGACAAGATGGTTCATATCTTTTATTTGACCAACTTCTGTTGGTGTGAGAGAGAACCTTTCAAGCTACACAGCTAGATGCTTTCAAGACAGTTTTTAAACACATACAAAATAGATAAATAAGACGAGGAAGACTTGTGGCACCTTAGAGACTAACCAGTTTATTTCACCATAAGCTTTCGTGGGCTATAGCCCACTTCATCAGACGAACAGATAAAAGAGTTTTCCCTTTTTCTAGTGTCAAGGACAACCTAAATCATCTGGGACATTTGGCAAAAATCTGTGGAATTTCTGTGCTGGGGTTTTTTTTTGCTTTCTAGTCTACATGGAGTGTCCACTATCCAGCTTAATATCAGATATTACTGTAGGACACAAGGAACATTTTCCATTGTTGTATGTTGTATGCATGTGTTGTTGTAACCCTATTGGTCCCAGGATCTTAGAGAGACAAGGTGGATGAGGCAATATCTTAGGGCTTGTCCTCACTTGGCGCGACAGAAATCGGTCTTTTGGCGATTGATTTATTGCATCTTGTCAGGACGCGATAAATCGATCGCCAGTGGCGCCACGGTCGACTCCAGAACTCCAGCTCACCACGAGGAGTAAGCCGGAGTGGATGGGGGAGCGCACCGCCACCGTGAGGACGGGAGGTAAGTCGGCTGTAGAGACGCCGACTTCAGCTACGTTATTAACATAGCTGAAGTTGTGTATCTACAGTCGATCCCCCACCCTAGTGAGGACCAGCCCTTAGATGGTACTAACTTCTACTGGTTTAAAAAGACAAACTTTCAAGCTTACACAGAGCTCTTCTTCAGGTCTGGGAAATGTACTCAGAGTGTCACAGCTAAATATAAGATGGACCCAGAGGTGAAAGTAAGGCGGTACGTCCCACAAGAGTCAGTGCACCGTACCAGGGCAGTCCAGCTTCCCCAGGTGGCAATTTAAAGGGCCTGGGGCTCCCAGCAGCGGCTGGAGCCCCGGGCCCTTTAAATTGCCGACAGAACCTCACTGCTGGAGCCCTGGAGTAGCGGTGGCGGGACTCTGGGGGCTATTTAAAGGGTCTGGAGCGTCTGCTGCCTCAACTGCCCCGGGCCTTTTAAGTAGCCCCCGGAGCCCCATAACCACTACCCCAGAGCTCGGGGAGGCTCCGGGGACGATTTAAAGGGTCCGGGGCAGTAGAGGTAGCAGGAGGACTGGGCCCTTTAAATAACCGCTGGAGCCCCGCCACCACTACCCCAGGGCTCTGGAAGGCTCTGGGGACTATTTAAAGGGCCCAGGGCTGCCCTGACTCTATCCCCCCTGGCCCTTTAAATAGCTGCAAGAGCCCTGCCATTGCTACCCCAGCACACTGGCAGCAGAGCTCCGGGGGTGATTTAAAGGACCCTGGAGCACAGCAGCAGCCGGAGCCCAGCATCCTTTAAATCACTGTTGGAGCTGGCTCCACTCTTCTGGTTGAGACCCTGGACTCCGTAAATCCTTTAAGTTACTTTCACCCCTGGGCGGGCCAGATTGTTTAGCATAAGTAGTTAACACATATTTCAAGGGACCATTCAAGGTGAAGTGGCCTATCAACAATGCTCCAGTCATGCTGGAGTGGAGTGGAGAGAATGCTTGGGAAGGGGAGGGAGCTGTTAGGTGAGTATAGAGTGTTGTAATAAGCCATAAATCAGTGGTTCTCAAACCGGGGGTCGCGACCCCCCTGGGGGTCACCGGCTGCTTCCAGGGGGGTCACAAGCTCTTGGCGCCACTGAAAAGCCGCCAAATGGATTACTTCTGCATTCAGTGGCTTTTTGGCAGACATACCAAGCGCTGCCAAAGCGTTCACCAAAAGTGAAAGCAGTCATTCGGGAGCGCTCACCATGTCCGTCAAAAAGCCGCCGAATGCGGAAGTAATCCATTCGGTAGCTTTTCGGTGGACATACAAGGGTCCGCCATCCACACCAAGTATGCAAAAATGGGTCACGGCTCTCAAAAGTTTGAGAACCGCCACCATAAATCCAGTGTCTCTATTCAGTCCATGGTTTTTCATGTCTAGCAAAAAGTCCTTCTTCACTTTGTCCAAATCATGGGACAGCCATGGATACTAGGAAGGGTCCCCAATCTGCCAGCCTTTTCATGGGCCACCTTAAAGAATTTCTGGATAAGTGCATCACAAAACCAATAATACACCTAAGATGTGTCAATGATATTTTCATCCTCTGGACAGATGACCTAAACTCCCTCATAGATTTCCACCACAACTTCAGCAACTGCCACCCATCCATTAAATTCACTCTAGAACACTCCTATTCTAGCATCAACTTCTTGAACACCATGATGAGCTTCAACAATGGAACCCTACAGACAACTATATTCAAGAAACCCACTGATCACCATACCTGCCTTCACAGATCCAGTATGTGTGACACCAAGAAATCTGTTATCTACAGTCAGGCTCTCAGATACCACAGCATATGCACCGAATAGAAAGTCTGGGATATACATCTTTACACATTTAAAGCTGCCTTCATCAAACAAGGATGTTTCCCCACAGAAATAGATTGCATCTTGGAGTGGGACATCCAAATACCCCAAGAGAACTTGCTTCAATACAGAAATGAAACTCCCTCCAACCATACACCTCTAGTTGTCACTTATCACTGAAACCTGTAGGAGTATCATGAACAATAATAACCTATACTTTTTTATGGGGACCACATCTTGTAAGAAATCTTTCCTGAATCCCTGTTCTGGCCTTCAAACAAACCCCCAGCCTCTCCAAGCTCATCATCAGAAGCAAGCTCTCCATAAACCAGGACATACCAACCCAAAGCAACACCAGATCCGGCCAGAATAACAGCTGCAAAACCTGTAGCCGTATGTCCACTGCACCAATGATCAACACCCCCCTATAATATACCTTACCAGATCCATGTGGCTTACTTCATCCAATACTCTAAATGCCCAGTAACAACTATGTGGGTGAAACCAAACAATCACTACACTTTCAAATGAACTCACACAGAAAAATGACAGACAAAAACACCACATCACCTGTGAGTGAACACTTCACAAAATGATCACTCCATACCTGGCCTCTCAGTTCTCATCCTCAATGGAAACCTACACATTACCTGCAAAAGATGAGCCTGGGAGCTTAAATTAATAACTTTGCTAGACACTGAAAATCATGGACAGAATAAAGATTGTAGATTTATGGTTTATTACAACTATATTAATTCCCTAACCCTCCCCCTCTCTCATGACTTGAGAGCTGTCAATGGGCCACTTCACTTTGAACGGTCCCTTGAAATACGTTTATTTATGTTAAACAATCTGTTCCACCTTGTAGTTAGCTGTGACATTCTGAGTACATTTCCCAGACCTGAAGAAGAGCTCTGTGTAAGCTCAAATGCTTGTCTCCCTCACCAACAAAAATTGGTCCAATAAAAGATATTACCTCACTGAGCTTGTCCCACAAGGAACATCAGTCATACATATTTTTTACCTTATTAGGACAAGTTCCCCGAGGTGCAGATGATAAACCAAGATTGATAGAAGATCCACAAAATCCTGCAAAATGCATGATGTGAGTCCACTGCTTTTAGCTGACACCATAATATTGCCTCATGTATTTGACACAAACCCCCTCCTCTGGTTAGATGAATGGATCAGGAATTCATCATGCCTAGGTGCAATACAGCCACGGAACAAAAAGATCATCCCTGTTCCACAGAACTTAATATCTAAAAACAGAGTGTTCATTTTACTTCTTTGCTTTGTCTGACAGAGTGATAATAAAAAAAATTGTGCTGTGTGAGTATAATATAATACAGTTATTGCTCCACACTATCGCTTGTGATTGGCTAAACATAGTGTGGAAGGAATTGTCTGTACCAGGGTATACACTGGTGGAGCTTGTGGTGTTTCCTGGAAGTATCAAGGGTTGTGAGGCACCCAGAAGGAAGCCTTGCCATAGGTCAGCTCCCCAGTTCCCCTGGCAACACAAGCACTGCCCTCCAGGCCTGCACAGGCTCCGTTCCTTCTTCACAAGTTAGCCATAGGCATACTCCAAGCCTTGGGCCCTCTGAGGGTGTGCCTACACACAAACAAAAACCCATGGCTGGCCTGTGCCAGCTGATTTGGGATCATGGGCTTCAGGCTGCAGGGCTGTTTCATTGCTCTGTAGATTTCTGGGCTCAGGCTGGAGCCCAGGCTGCAGGACCCTACAAGGTGGGAGGGTCCCTGAGCTCAAGCTCCAGCTCAAGCCAGGAAGTCTACACAGCAGTGAAATGGCCCTGCAGCACTAGCGCTGCAAGCCCAAGTTGGCTGTCACGGGCCAGCACTGCAGGTATTTCTTTGCTGTGTACATATACCCTGAGTGTCTCCTTGGCATGTTTCAGAGGGTAGCCGTCTTAGTCTGTATCAGGAAAAACAACGAGGCGTCCTTATGGCATCTTAGAGACTAATACATTTATTTGAGCATAAGCTTTCGTGGGACACATGGAGAATCCACAGACTCACTCTTCCCAGAAGAACAGTGCACCCCAGCTCCCGCATCACCCCTCAAATCACTGCTCCCCTTAACACACAGCCCTTAGAAATGCTTTTAGTGAAAGTAAGAAGAGGTTTATTAACAAAGCTTAGAGAGTCTAGTGATGGCGAGTAGGAGAATTGGAAACAAAAGATATCATATAAAATAAAACTATAACACATCTTTGAGAGCCTAAACCTTGTTAACAAGTTACCCTTTTGTTTACTGAAGTTTAGCTCACCCAAAAACTTTTTTAGACTTCTTAATAGCCAGACTTAGCTGGGATCTTCTGTTCATGAGACAAGTCGTTGGCAGCTTGCCACCTTGGCAAAAGATGCTGGGTGTAGCTATGTACCCCCAGTTAACCCAAACAATCCATTGCCTGTGCTTGTAAACAGGACATCTTGCTGCTGCTTCCCTGCAGAGTTCCTTTCCTATAGCTTTCTACAATCTCTCCATTCATATATTTCCACATTTGATCAGCATTTTGCTCAGACTCAGTGAAGCAGACAATACAGGATTTACACATAGCAAGGCGGATCAATAAGCATCTCCAGCCCAAAGAAATTTGTTTATCACCTTTGGTGATCAGCCCCTGTTAAGAACATATAATTTCCAGTATACAGATGTAACTTCTTACATATTATCCATACAAACATTTTGCAATTATTTTAATGACCAGCGTGACACAGGCTTTCAGTAGAGTTCACCTTTTGGCAGACTATTATATAGATACCAGAATCTGGGGACTCCTGTAATCCATATGCACCCTTTTGGTACATTTTTGATGTGTGAAGGTATGTTACCAAACTGCATTTGAGGCACGTAGCCACAGCTTACTAATGCATCCCCTCTTATGGCTTATTTCATAATTTTAGTATTTAAGAATCTTATTCATTAGAAAGCCTTTGGTGTTACTCTCAAATGACTATCTCTAGGCTCCAAAGTTCCAACCTGTAATGCAGTGGGCACCATTAAAAAGCCATAATTTGTCAAATAGGCACTATGCAGTTATTTTTTATTCTAATTCCTGCCCTAGAGAAACACCGTGATATCTGCTGGCAAATGTTGGTTTCAAAAGAGACAGTTATAACAGAATTGATAGTCATTTTACATGGGTTGCTAGCTATGGATTTTTACCATGTACCCACCATGCTAGTGACTCCAAATTTCTGTGCTGACTATCAGCTACCTTGCAAATAAAAGGCCTTCAGATGGCCATTGAAGCTCTGCAGCAAGAAAAGGGTAAGACTCCAATCCTGCAAACACTTCCGCACATGCTTGAACTTTCCATGACTACACATGTGCCTAAATTTACTACCGTGAGCAAGTGCTTGTAAGGTGAGGGCCCTACTCCGAATTCCTGTGACTTTAGGGCCAGATCCAACACTCATTAAAGTCAATAGTAAAATTCCCATTGACTTAGAGCAGTATCAAGCCCACAGAGGTTTAAGATTAGCAGCCCTGTTAGCCTGTATCCGTAAAGAAAACAAGGAATACTTGTGGCACCTTAGAGACTAACCAATTTATTTCAGCATAAGCTTTCGTGGGCTATAGCCCACTTTATCGGATGCATAGAATGGAGCACACAGAAGTAAGATGCATTTATATACACAGAAAGCATAAAAAGTTGTAAATTACCATACCAATTCTAAGAGGCTGTTTAATTTGGATGAGCCATTATCAGCAGGAGAAAAAAAAAACTTTTGTAGTGCTAATCAAGTGGCTCTGTGTCTGACAGTTGACCAGAAGGTGTGAAGGAAACTTAACTAGAGAAATAGATTCAATTAGTGTAATGACTAAGCCATTCACTGTCCTTGTTTAACTCTTGGTTGATAGTGTCCAATTTGTAAATTAATTCCAGCCCATAGTAAGTATCATTCACTAAGAATTGGTATAGACTCTGACCAAGCCACATTATAAAACATGCACTGATGATGCAACTGGTGGTCATATCAACATACACGAACTAAAGAAGTATCTTAATTTTTAGTTCCTTGGCAAATTATCCATTTCCACACAAAAATCACTTTCTGCACGAAACCTGGAAAATCCTTTAACACTTTAATTCTGCAAATAAAATAAATATTTTAAGAACATAAAGCTGGCCATGCTGGGTCAGACCTATGGTCCATCCAGCCCAGTATCCTACCTTCCAACAGTAGCCAGTGCCAGATACTTCAGAGGGAAACAACAGAACAGGGTAATTTTGAGTGATCCATCCCAGTCATCCTGTCCTAGCTTCTGGCAGTCAGAGGTTTCAGGACACCCAGAGCATGAGGTTGTGTCTCTGACTATCTTGGCTAATAGCCGTTGATGAACCTCTCCTCCATGAATTTATCTAGCTCTTTTTGAACTCTTGTATAGTCTTGGCCGTCATAACATTCTCTGGCAAATAGTTCCACAGGTTGACTGTGCATTGTGTGAAAAAATACTTCCTTTTGTTTGTATTAAACCTGCTGCCTATTCATTTCATTGGGTGACTCCTTGCTCTTGTGTTATGAGAAGGAGTAAAGAACACTTTCTTATTTACTTTCTTCACACCAGTCTTTTATGAATATGTTAAATGGTGCTGGTCCCAGTACAGACCCCTGGGGGCACACCACTATTTACCATTGTTCATTCTGAAAACTGACCATTTATTCCTACCCTTTGTTTCCTATCTTTTAACCAGTTACTGAGCCAGGAAAGGACATTCCCTCTTCTCCCATGACAGGTTACTCTGATTAAGAGCCTTTGGTGAGGTACCTTCTCAAAGGCTTTCTGAAAACCAAATACACTATATACACTTGATCCTCTTTGTCCCCATGTTTGTTGACATTCTCAAAGAATTCTAGTAGATTGGCAAGGCTTGATTTCCCTTTACAAAAACCACATTGACTTGTCCCCAACAAAATATGTTCAGTTATGTGTCTCATAATTCTGTTCTTTACTAGAGTTTCAACCAATTTGACTGGTACTGAAGTTAGGCTTACTGGCCTGTAATAGTTGGGATTGCCTCTGGAGTCTTTTTAAAAAATTGGGTGTAGAACAATCCACGATGCTCCAAGCTCTCTTTCTTTAACTCCTCAAAAGTCAGAAATTGCAATTGCATTAGTTCAAATGTCTGTTTTAACCAGAAGTGGATACAGTCTGAAAAAAGGAGGGGGAAAATCATAATCCTTATGCAGTTTCAAAACTTCAAGCAATGTCCCTACCTCTCATCATTAATATTGCCCTTGCTCAACTTCTCCTGGGCTGTGTTATTCTGAGCTGTGTTTTCTCTTGTCCTATTTCGTTTAGGTTGTCAGCTCTTGAGGGCAGGGGAAGTGTCTTTTAGCTCTGTTTGTAAAGCAGCTTGTGAAGTTATGTTGCTGTGCAAGTTTTTTGTCATAATAATAGCCCTAAATCTTAATAGAAATCTGAAATGGACTAGCAGCCTTCTGCTCCTGAACTTCCATTCTGTGCTAGGCTTCCAGGGATATGCAAGAATAGTACAGTACATCCTCCTTCCAAGGCGGTCTCATATCTGGGGTTACCATGCTTATCATATGGAGGTCTATTGTTCAGTGATTAGAGCAGAGGACCAGGAATCAGGACGTGTGAGTCCTTTCCCTGGTTTTGACATTGACTTAGGGAATGACCTTGGGCAAGACACTTAGTATCACATGGTAGGTGACCTTTACATGAGTGTACAAGGGGAGAATAGAGAACAAGGAGCTTCCCTACCCCCTGTGCTCTCCTCAATGCCTCCTGCCGACAGCTCCACACTGGCCTCCATGCAATCCTGCACTTTAATGACACACTTCAGCCCTTCCCCCTCGAGCCTCAATTTTCCCATCTGTTATAATAATGTTAGCATCCATCACAGAGATAATCTTGGTGCAATATTATAATGATTTTAGTATTTAACACAAGGATGGGGTAAAAATTAATATATGTAAGAACTCTGGGTAGAGAGAACAAGTACAAGGTTTTATTAGCACCAGGGAAACTATAGGGATGCAACATCTCGCATGTACAAAGCTAATTTGATGTAACACCATTTTGCTAATTCAGGTATTTCATAGATCATCCTATTTTTCAGGTGCACTTTATCCTTTAGCTAGAGTTAGAGTTGCTCTTTCAAAATAGCCATACCACGGTATCTAGTGTTTACAGTTCAGTTGTGGTTTAGGGCCAGGGAACTTGCTGGCACATATCTAGTTAAAAGCTTTTAAAGGCACCATAAACCAGTGTTTATAAGTGAGTGTGCATTAGCTACCATGATTCTCACAAACAATAGTAGTTAATGTGCTTACTGAACTGCTCAGTACAGTCATGGTTTACTAAAGCAAGAGGGAACCTAACAATGCCTGTCTTATTGCATTCATAATAGCGCAAGCGTGGATTGGCAAGCAGAATGCCTGACCTTGTTTCAGTACGAACTTTGCACGCTGTTCTTCATTGATGGAAATCCTTGCAGGCTTATCAAAGGGAACTTACTCCCTCAAATTGTGCATGATTATTTAAGAAAATTACATGGCAGTTTGTTCTGTAGCCAACAAGCCAAGAATGCAATTTATCTCCTGGGATCTCTCGGATCATGTGTGCTTTGGTTGTTCTTGAGAAAATGATAAGACTAGGATTGGACAGTGCAGCAAAGAGCCTTGCTTTAAAATCCTCCAACCAATGCCCTGTTCTTAAACTCAGCTCAGCAGAATGTTTTCAAAACAGAAGCCAAATGCAAGCCTCAAGTAGGTTTGCACCAACGATTCTGTGTAATACTGAGTACTCCAGTCATTCATTGCACTCCATGCTCATGTAATAAGTAATTTTAAATTCACCTTTGAAGTAGCCAAATGCCAGGTTTTAACAGGTGCATTCTGGTTCTCAGAGTACGTTTATGGAATCCAGATTTTTGCTCCCACTTTGCTCTGCAAACAGTTTCCCCTGATCACATCCCCCACCTCCTCCCATTTAATAGAAACATGACATTCTCTCCAGGTACTTGCTTCACTGAAAATGCTTCCATAGTTTTAAGTGACAGGCAACTAGTGGGAGGGACACAAAAGAGGGCACCAGATTAAGGAGGGCTTGTGACCTCCCCATATGACCCCTGACAGACTCATCCCCTCCCACACGTGATCCCCTCATGCAGGGCCGGCTCTAGCTTTTTTGCCGCCCCAAGCAGCAAGAGCACAGAAACAAAAAAAGGGAAAAAAAGGGGGGCGGCCAGAATGTGTGGCCCCAAGATTGGCCGGAGCGCCGCCCCTTACAATGTGCTGCCCCAGGCACGTGCTTCTTCTGCTGGTGCCTAGAACCAGCCCTGCCCTCATGTGACTCCTCCCTGCCCCCAGCATAGGGTGACCAGACAGCAAATGTGAAAAATCGGGACAGGAAGTGGGGGGTAATAGGAGCCTATATAAGAAAAAGACCCAAAAATTTGGACTGTCCCTATAAAATCAGGACATCTGGTCACCTTATCCCAGCATGACTTGTCCCTACCCCCAACACCAGCCCAGGGGCTCCACGCTCTCCCCATCCCCTCCCAATCCCATGTTATCTGGCAGTGGGGGCTCTGCTCCAGTCCCCCTGGCGTGTGTAGAGCCAGGCAGCTTCCGGCCCCGCTGCCTGCCGGGGACGCTGCCCACGGTGCGGCACACAGCGCCTGCTCTCTCCCGGGCAGCGTCCGGCTCCGCTGCCTGCCGGGAATGGTCACTCCCCTGGGATTCCCACAATGTGAAACATTAGCGCCGCGGTTCTCAAACTGTGGGTGAGGACCCAAGCAGCGTGTCCAGAGGCTCCCTGGGAGAATGCAGCTGCTGCATGCCAAACCAGGCAGCGTGGCCGGAGGAGGAGGCCCAAGGAGGAGAGGCACTTGCCCCACCAATTCCCTTCCAGCTCTGGCCCTGTCCCTTCATCTCCCCGGCTGCCAGCCTTGCCCCACACCAGCATTTTGGGGAAGGTCATGTGACCCTTTGCCCCTTCTCCCTCCCCATGGGTTGCTTCTTCCTGTATGTTCTACTCTGTAGCTGGCGTTCATTTTTCCTTGCCAACTGTACCAGGTGGAAGTAGATTAATCCGCTATGAAAAAGGGAGCCTTACTATTCCCTTCAAATCTGATATTAGATATAAAATAAAATGTCAAAATCTTCTTGGGTATCATTCATCCAAACTACTCTTAAATATAGAATTCTGATTTTGCATTGGAATAAAAGAGTATATCTTTGTGACACATACCCAGAAAGGGTTAAACATCCTGCAAAATACATTACTCAAATTCAACCCTTAAAGACATGCGGGGAGATAAAGTTTGTGTTTTTGTGTATTTACATTTATAAGAGTAGGGTCAACAATGTAATCAATAGTCCCTGTCTGTTCTGTATTCTGTTAATTCAGAGATCAAAAGAACATCCTAGCATTTAAATGAAGTGTAAACACAGGATATCTCTGTATTCATCGCTCTTTGAAATGTATAGCAAATCACCAGAGTATGGTGGAGGAACAGGGGATTGTTTTATGTTAATTCGGATAACTAAGTACTAGTGATAGACTGTCCAATGTAGACTGCCTGATGGATAGACTGCCTTATGCTAATATGAATAATTAACGATGATACTTAGGAAATAAAAACAACAAGGAGTCCAGTGACACCTTAAAGACTAACAGATTTATTTGGGCATAAGCTTTCGTGAGTAAAAAACCCACTTCTTTAGTTGCATGGAGTGAAAATTACAGACGCAGGCATTGTTATACTGTGTGACAAAGTTCTGAGTCTGTATTGGTGGGTCCTGCGCTTCCTGGCAGATTTAGGGGCCTCAAAAACTCATCTAGGCCCAGAGTGACCTCCCTTTCTCAGTAACTAATTAAGGGAGGCAGAAAAGGGGGGAGCCCAGGCCCTCCCTCTACTCCAGACTCCAGCCCAGGGACCCTAATAGTATCAGCTAAGATGGCTGACCTTTTATCCACAAAACACAATACAATTCCCTGGGCTACTTCCCCACAGCAGTCCCCGCCTCTTCAAACTCCACTTCACCCTTACCTCAGGGCCTCCTTCCTTCTGGATGATATGTTGTCCACCACTCAGTCTCACCAACAGCACAACCTCCTTCCACACCTCCTGACACCCACAGCCCACCTGACTAACTGGGAGGTTTTTAACTGGTTTCAGACAGTCCCTGATTGGCTTCAGGTGTCCCAATCAGGCTAGCTGTTTCTACTCCTTTCTAGAAGGTTCTTAATTGGCCTCAGGTGTCTTGGTTGGCCTGGAGTAGCCTTTGTTTGGCTATCCAGGGAACAGGGACCTGCACATCCTGAGACAACATACCTGCCTTCCAGCACTCTCCTATATCCTTCTGGTCTGACTCCGTCACAACTGACACATGAAGAGAAGGGAGTTACCTCGCAAGTGGAGAACCAGTGGTGACAAGGCCAATCAGGGTGGATGTGGTACACTCCCAATAACTGATGAGGAGGTGTCAATGCCAGGAGAGGAAAAGTAGCTTGGAATAGCAGGATGAAGCAGAACAAAGGAAAATTCTCATCTCACCATCTGGAAATAAATAGTGGGAGGAGATATTCTCGTTATCCATATAAATATCCAATCTTAGAATGTTACTAAATTGAGGCCAATAAAGGTAAGAGAGTCTTCTGCTAACAGGCTAGTGCTTTAAGACAGTGGTCTTCAAAGTGCGATGCGTGGAGGGAAAACTTTGCGACACGCTGCTTTAAGATAATCAGAATCTGTTATGTGATTTTAGAGGAATAGCACAATGGTGCTGTACAACTGTGTCTCATTCTGTATTACTTTAATCACAGCAGTGCAAGGGAGCTCATTAAAAAAAATGCTATTTGCATAGTTAACACTCTTTTCTCCCCACTCATGAACTCCTATTTCATTGATCACTGGTTACAAAAAAATAGGTCAGTTTCTGTTTACATAATATCTAGGAAGGACTAGAATCCGAGAGATAGTAGGAGAAGGAAACTGAATATTTTGTATAGAGAAGAATCAGGAACTTCTTGTAACTGCAGTCCTTTGAGGGAGTTTTGGAATGTTTCAAACAGATAGGGGCAATCTAACTATAAAAAGACTTTCAGTGGGATTATACAGATAAAAGAACAAATTACACCAGAACCAAGCTTTTACATGCTGGGGCTGCCTTTGTGCTGTTTTGCCTTTGGGGGAGAGGCTCAGCACTGTGTATTTTACCAAATACAAACTTAGTCAGCATTCGCTCCTGTGAGAAGCTCCCTCACCTTCCATCCTGGACCTTGAACTAGGTTTCAGGGACTACTGTCCACAGGAGAACCCTGCCAACTGACAAGAAGCTAGAGGAGAGCATCTAGGCAGCACAGAAATACAAGGCTTCTATTCAGATGGCCATTGTTCCTCCTGCAGATTCTCAAGATCCATGAAAACCTCAAGGAATCTTGGGGCCTTAGGCCCAAAGCCTCTGATTCTTGCAATTTAACAGAAAGATTCAGAGCAAACTTCCACAAGAAGCCTCAGTTTTCCTCCCTTTGGCAGTGTCCTGAAGTTGCTTGGATTCTTGGAGAATATAGCAGGAAAAGGGAGCTAAAGAGATGTGAGCATCATATCTGTGGGTCCTGTGAGGAAGTCAGACCAGAAGGATATAGGAGAGTGCTGGAAGGCAGGTATATTAGTCTCAGGATGTGCAGGTCCCTGTTCCCTGGATAGCCAAACAAAGGCTACTCCAGGCCAATCAAGACACCTGGGGCCAATTAAGAACCTCCTAGAAAGGAGTAGAAACAGCTAGCCTGATTGGGACACCTGAAGCCAATCAGGGACTGGCTGAAACCAGATCAAAACCTCCCAGTTAGTCAGGTGGGCTGTGGGTGTCAGGAGCTGTGGAAGGAAGTTATGCTGTTGGTGAGACTGAGTGGTGGACAACATATCATCCAGAAGGAAGGAGGCCCTGAGGCAAGGGTGAAGTGGAGTTTGAAGAAGCGGGGATTGCTGTGGGGAAGTAGCCCAAGGAATTGTATTGTGTTTTGTGGATGAAAGGTCAGCCATTTTAGTTGATACTATTAGGGTCCCTGGGCTGGAGTCTGGAGTAGAGGGAGGGCCTGGGCTCCCCCCTTTTCTGCCTCCCTTAATTAGTTACTGAGAAAGGGAGGTCACTCTGGGCCTAGATGAGTTTTTGAGGCCCCTAAATCTGCCAGGAAGCGCAGGACCCACCAATACAGACTCGGAACTTTGTCACAGTCCGAAAAAAAACCAACCGAACAAAAAAACCAAAACACCACTATGTGAACAGCAGAGGCTAATGGCTAACGTGTGAAGTCATATGATAGGCAAAGTTGCCACAGTGAATCAGAAATTTAATAGACAAACCCAGACTGAACCCTGTATAAGTTGTAGGGCTTGCTAGATAGCCACAGCTCTTCATTGCTTGGTCACATTCATCACTTGGCTAAAAGGTACTAAAAGCAAGATTTCAGCGTCAGTAGAGTCTACGTGGACTAAATGCTTCCTCTTCGATACAGAACAATTAAAATCAATGACACAGGATGAGGGTAGCAAATGATAATGATCGATCAATACGCATGTCTTAGAGCAAAAGGAAAACCACAGACCGCCAAGAGCAGCATGCTGATCAGCAGGGGTGGCTGAGAGCCAAGATCTCAAAAGCTTTCATTCCCAATGTGCAGTGAAAAAGAGAAAGGATGACAGATGAATTGCCAAGGGAGGTTACGTCACAGATAAGAGGCTGAGGAATGATTGTATTAGGAATAGGATGTACTCACTGTTAGGGTAAATAACTGTATTCCAGTACCCGAAAAATTATAACTGCACTTCTGTAGCTTCTCTCATTTAAGGAAATCAAAGCATTTTACAAATCCTGATACATAAGGCCTTAAAATACCCACTTGATTTTGGTTTATCCCGATACAGAGACAGGGGAACCAAGGCACAGACATGCTAATACCAACATTTTCAAAAGCATCCATTAATTTTGGCAGCCAACTCAAGACTTTTAAGATCTCATTGCCAGTCATTCTGAGCTCCCACATTTCCTGGTGACATCAGTTGCTTACCATCTCTGACAGTCAAGCACTGAGTCTTACGCTGACTTGAGGTCAAATCCTACATCTCAAGTGGACACTTTTGAAAATTTTGGCCTAAGGAGTTGCTGAAAAAGGTACACAAATCCTATTGGAAAACTAGGAATGGAAAGCAGGTCTTCCGCCAGCCTGGCTTACGCTTTGATCACTACAACAGTGAGGAAGCTTGGTATGATACACTTGCTCCTGAGGCAGTGAAGCATAAATCAAGTGACACAAAAACAGTTTGTAAGGCTCTAAGTTATGAGGCAAGGCCTCAGCTCACAGTTTAGTTCAGCCAGCTAAGACCGAGGAAGAACCTGTCTAAAGACTAAAGCTGCACCAATATCTACAAAAAAGGTTTGTGAATACTCACTCAAATCCATTTCACAGATTTGCTCTGACAGTATTTGCCAGATGCAAACAGCAACCTTTCCCACCCTGTTCTGCAATGATAATCCCTGCGTTGTGTAAAGTGTAGGCTCACCCCCATCTTGGCTTTGACTTTAAAAACAACCAAAACAACAACATGCAGAAACCATCTCACCAGGATTAGTAGCTGCTCCTAGGATTCCCACATTCTAAATCCTAGTTCCCTATAAAGCCCATCAGAACTCCCTTCTATGCAGGTTGAATAACCTTCACCTGTCTCAGAGAGTCAGCAGACCCCAGTTAACCTTCTCCAGCAGGATTAACCCTTGTCAACAACGTGGGGTGTTTCTGGCAAAAGAGAGGAGAAGAGCATTGTTTTTAGAAATGCTCATGAATACAAGTATGTCATTTGTGTCATCGTACTTTCTAGGATTGTAAATAAACTACAGGGGCCTGACTCCATTAAGAAAACCCACTTTAAAAGGTTAGATATTGTAGACAATAAGTAATGGGGTGAGGCCCTTTGCCCTGTGTGCAGGGCATCCTGGCAGTAAAGAAGTGGGAAGAACTGGACTTTGAAGAGGAGATCAGGCCTGACTGCTAGAGCTGGTGCCCATTAGTTTTTATTCCACACAGCAGAGGGCAGTGGTGCACATCCACACTTGCTGGTACGTTGCATAGCGATGTTCCTCAATTCAATTGGTTTTTAAACCAATGGAGTTAAATCATTGCACAAACTGGGTGTAGGCAACATGTCTCCACCTCTGAACCACCGTTGACGAGCTGAGAACGAGCACCAGAGAGTTCTACTTCCACTGTACTTACATGGGCAGATCTGTTGAGTTCAGCAGCTGTTTGAAGTGCAGGTTTATTGCCAGATTGGGTCCTTGGCTGATCACAATTCAGCGTGCATTGTTTCTCATCGGAGCTTGGAACGTGTTAAAAATGAATTCGTTGTAAATCAACATTTTTTTTGCAACTGGTAGGGAGGAGGAAAGCTAGAGGCAGCTTCAGAGCAGACACGCAACAATCTGCGCTCTGGTGCCTGTGGTTTTGCTACAAAAAGAACAATTTGGTGGGCATGCTTCCAGAGTCCTCATCAAGGAGTTCCATCAGGCTTCACTATTACATACCCATGCTGATGGGATTCAGCTAAAACACAAGTATTTAGAATTTAGCCCTGCAAGAATTCTTGCCAATGGTAAATTGTTTGAACAATATCCAGGACTGACTGACGGAGCTCGGCGAGCTCGTTCTCTTTACTAAAGTCTAATACATGTTTTCTAGTGATGTAGCCCTTGTATTTGTTTGCTCCCTTTTATTTTCCTAAAGATAATCAAGGAATATTTCTTCTGCCCCTTTCTCTGCGTAATAATGCCGCCTTTGCTATCTTTCTTCCTGTGAATGCAGGCTCTGGACCAAATTGCTCTTATGCTGAGGCAACTCCATTCATCTTAATCATCATAGGTGTACGTAGAGGGTGTGCCGGGTGTGCCCCGGTACACCCTAATGCAGGGATGGGCAAACTACAGCCCACGGGCCGGATCCGGCCCATCAAGGCTCTGGATCTGGCCCATGGATTTGCCACCGCCGTGGCGCTGCGGCCCACTCTGCTCTGGGAAGCGGCCGGCAGCAGGTCTCTGTGGCCCCTGCAGGACAGGGAGCAGAGAGCTCCATGTGCTGTTCTTCCCTGTGGGTACCTCCCCTGAAGCTCCCATTGGCTGGGAATGGGGAGCCAGGGCCAATAGGAGCTTCAGGGGAGGGAACCACAGGCGCATGGAGCCCTCTGCTCCCCCTCTCCCAGGGCTGGCAGGAGCGGGGTGCTGACTGCTTCCCGGAGCGGAGTGGCGTGGGGCTGGGGCCAAGGCCAGGGCAGGCAGGTAGGGAGCCTGCCTTGGCTCCACTGCCAGTCCGGAGTCGCTCCAGGTAAGCGGTGCCGGGCCATAGCTCACACCCCAACTCCCTGCTGCACCTCTGTCCCCGGCCCTGAGCCCCCTGCTGCACCCCAACTTCCTGCCCTGATCCCCCTGCCACACCCGACGCCCCACCTGCACCCCAGCCCCCTGCCCTGAGCCTCCTGCCACATCCTGTGCCCCACCCCCTTTGTATACACCTGGTTATCACTACAGCACAAATTTGTTATTTTGTGTCTCATTTTTTACGTTTGTATTTTTAAGTAAAGTTTAGTTATTAATTTAAAAAAAATAAGTTTAGTTAAGTTTTAGTTTCTTTAGTTTGTTTGATGAACAAAAATGTCCTTTATACTTATTCAATAAATGTTTGCCTTAAAAAAATTCCCTGGGTGCACACCCTAATGAAATGTGCTGTGCACGCCTTTGTCAATCAGGCCATAGGGCTATAACTGAAAGCAGAATTTTGTCCAGAGAGAACACTACTTTGTATATCACCTTCCAGCTGAGGACCTCAGAGCATTGTATACAAACTACTGAATGATGCTGCACAAGTATTTGTCAGGTAAGTATTGTTCCCATTTAATAGATGGGGAAACTGAGGTGCACATTAGTCAAGTGACTTACTCAAAGTTACAAATCAGAGACAGGACAGGAACTAGCTCTCCTGACTCACAGTTTTGTGCCCCAAGCACAAGACGATTTTTTAATCAGTCAATAGACTGAACAGACCTACGAAAACACCAAGACCTGAAGACCTAATTCTACCCTAAATTATACGCATCAACCATCAATCAAGGCAGAAGTTGTAAAACTTTGTTACCTAAGTCCAATTTTTAAAAGGGATTTAGGAGTCCAAGTTTCACTGAAAGTCAATGGGACTTGGGCACTTTTGAAAATGTCACCTCCTGTTGGGTTTTGTAAAGGTCTTCAGTTCAGCGTTTGCTCCTATGTCTTTTCAGATATGTTCCCCACAGAACTGTGTGTGTTCTGTATCCTCCATTGCTGGGCACTACTTCCTAGCATACAGGTGGAAACCAGACTACGTAATAGCATTGTGCAAGTACAGTGTGTAACCTAGCCTGATATGGAGCAAAACTGCATTCTTGTACCTTACCTTTGGAAGGCAGGGTCCATCCTTAGAGTTGGTGTGTTTGCATGTGTAAATTACCTTAAGGGTAGATTGTGCCTTGGTCCTAGGTAGCTGCATAGGGGTTAAAGCTGGCAAGTCTCCACAATCCTGTATAGCTGTGTGAGACCTACTTGGACCGCTGGGCATAGGGGGAATGGCCACACAGTGGCTGAATGCCCAATATTCCCCCCGGCTCATGAGCCAGTGTGTGAAGGGTCTGCAGAGTCCTGGTGCCACCCTACAGACCAGCTAACAGAGCTGGCTGGATGCAGGCAATGGGAGAGAGAATAGGCTACAACTTGTCAAGTGAAGATTGAGACCTGGAGAGGAATTGTACCTCCCTGAAGCATAATTTCTTGGAAGCATTCCTGCTGGAACACAGCAATGAGCTACGCACTGCCGAGTACAGAAGACTGAATCAATAAAGGCTTCATCCAGGAATAGCTGATTTCTGAAAAAAAAATAATGTGACCAGAACCTGTATGTTAATATCACCAATACCATACTTCCCTATAAAGGCAGGTGTTCTCTGATACAAAAACAGCATGTTCACAAATCCTGGTGCTTTTCTTCAGTCTTTATTTCTGGTACAATTTCAAAAGTAGGAAAACTGTTTAAAAAGAACCAACCAGTGGAACAGCTGATATAAAACATTTATGGGTCCTTCACAAGGTAGACATCAGAATGGATAGAAAATAATGCAAATATACAAATAAGTCTTTTGATGTGAACAAGCACAGCTCTGATGGTGTTAAAGTGAGATAAAAAATACCATGTAACCAACACATCTGTGGGTAATTTTTTAAAACCACATTGAGGATTTGGCTCTTCCTCTGCACAGGAAGAGGTGGAAGTGGGGAGAAACGCTCCATTGCAATTGAATTGCATTTGGAATAAGTATGTTTTTTTGACTTAAGGCGATGTCACACTCTGAACAGATTTATACCAAATTTAGAAGTGCATAGGATCTTGGGGTTACTTGAGCATACAGCAGCAGTCCCCAAACTGTGAGGCGTGCCCCTTTAGGGGGGCATGGAGACATGTTCGGGGGGTGCAGTGGGGCCCAGGTCAGCCCCAACAAGAGGTTGTGGTGGGGGGGAGCACTACCCAGCCATGCTCTGCCTCCAGCTCTGGCCTCAGCCTTGCCCCCAGCTAGGGCCCCAGCTTCAACCCTTGACCATGGCCGAGCTCCCCTCCAGGCCATGGCCCCTGCTCCCACCTTCCAGCCCAGCCCCACTCCTGGCCATGGCTCTGCAGCTCTAGCCCCAGCCAGTCCTCAGGAGGGGCCCGGACAGATTACAGAATGGGCAAGGGACAGCATGACATAAAAAGTTTGGGGACCACTGGCATACAGTATATTACAGAAGTACATCTTCAATCCTCCTGACCTTATATGTCTGGGATTACTACTTCTAACCCCAATAGAGTTATTTTAGCCCACTTAAGAACTTTTGAGTAATGCACATCCCATTCATTAACAATACTTTGCACTTATAAAGAACAGCAGCTTTCTTCTGAGACAGAGAAGTGAAGAAACCGAGGCACATAGAGGTTAGGTGACAAGATGATCTTCTCCAAGCTATGAGGTCTTTGATGGTTATTTGGAATGGTAAATTCATCTGGGTACATTTGGATGAATTAGAAATGATGAAGATGCTGCTCTTTTTTTCCTTGTAAAAGCAGCATCTTCTCTATTCAGAGAGCAGAGATATTCAGCTATCATTTAATCACCTAGTAAATATTAAAATGGTATAGTATGATTTTATTACTTGCATTGCTGTAGCAGCTATAGGCTCAAACCAAAGATCAGGGCCCACCACAATGGCGCTGTACAAACATGTTGTAAAATTAAAGTCTCTGCTAAACTTTTCCTACTTAGAACAGGACATTGGGAGTCAGGGAATGTGGGTTCCAGTACTTGCTTTGTCATCGACTCAAGGTGCAATGTTGGATAAGTCACTTAAACTTTTTGTGCCCCAGTTTTCCCTCTGTGAACTGGGGACAATTCTCCCCTACCAGCCAGCAGCATTAACAGTCATGTGTGTAAGTGTGGCTCACTTTCCCTCCCTAGTGGCTAGACCCTGAAGAATTTCATGTTTCTGCTACAGCCTTTGGAGTTAATAGACCTAGCCCTGGTCTACACTGGAGGTGGGTGGGAGTCAACCTAAGATATGCAACTTCTGCTACGAGAATAGCGTAGCTGAAGTTGGCGTATCTTAGGTCGACTTACCTCGCATCCTCACGGTGCGGGATCAACTGCCACCGCTCCCCCGTTGACTCCGTTTCCGCCTCTCATCTTGGTGGATTACAGGAGTCGAAGGAAGAGCGATCAGGGATCAATTTATCGGGTCTACTCTAGATGTGATAAATCGATCCCCAATAGATCGATCGCTAATTGGCGGGTAGTAAAGAAGTACCCCTAGTCATTCAACAGAAGCTCATGCTTTTAGATCCAAACCTATCAGGTTCAATCCCACCACTGATGTATTCATGTTTGTAAAACACTATGGAACTGCTAATATTCAGCAAACAAAATCAATCCAATTCCCTATAATGGTTGGGGGCCTAGCAGTCCTCAGAACCCCAGGTTACTTATAAAACTGACATTTAGAAACTATGCAGGAATCCTAAGGTAAGCAGCTGTGCTCCACTTCTGTGCCAAGGGCCAGAGGACAAGAGGACCGGTAGATACATTTATATCCATTTAGATCAGTTAAGTTTGGGGGTTTCCCCAGAGTTATTTCGCTAATTCTCACAACATCCTCAGGAGAAACCTGTACAGCTTGATCTCATCAGAATGGGGGAGACCGTTATGTTAATGAGAGGGATGGCAAAAAGTGTGTTTTGCAGGCCCACCCAAATGTGTCCTCCAGCACTGATGCTAGGAGCATTAACAATCTTCAGTTAATTGAGGTTCACAAATAGGGTCGGCTTGTCTGTTACAAGAGACCTAGTGGGCAAAAAGAAGTTGATAAAACATATAGCAACACCTTATGAGTAGACATTAATGTCCTTTAAATATACAGAGACACAGACATTTCTAACAGAAGAACTCAACATAATTAATATAACAATGAATAGTCAAGAAACTGGTGATCGGCTACTGTTTGAAAATGTACACGAGTGACTCATATTAAGCAGTAAAATCCATAGCAAATCAGTGGCTGAAGGAATGAACCAACATGCAGCAACTCAAGCAAATACAGATACATAGGCACAGGAAAGTAAACTTTTACCAAAACCCTGTTTAAGACCTTGACAGGTCATTTTAAAAGTGTCACCTTTGAAACAAACAACCAACCCCCCCCCCCCCCACATGTTTCCATAAGGTCTGGATCATACAGAGCCTCTGAGGTCAAGATCAGCACGATGCATACAACTACAGCAACAACAGTGGTGCTCCTAACCTCATTCATGCAAGCAACTGGGGATTCGTTTAGATTTAAAGCATACAGATTAATTAATCACAGTATCACAATATATTAATTAAAATATACCGTGTTCATATTAAAACAACATTACTATTTACGTAGGTCTGATCTATAACGTAAGGCACTCTTTGTCAGGTACTTATCCTTTTGGTATTGGGACATTCTAAGGCCAGAGTGTTCTGGGAGATTCTTAGAGGCCAAATGATTTAGAGGCTGCTCCTAGAAAGTTCTCAGCTCAGTTCTCCCATAGCACCTTGTGTGTTAAGGCTTCAGTTCTGCAATAAAAATCCAAGACTGAGCCATCGACGTGAGAATGATCTGTTGTAAACGTTATAGGATCTATGATTTCCCAGTGCTGATGTAAGAGCGATCACTTAGTTAAATGGGGCCTGTGCACAGACAGACAGGCATACATGCTACAAGCATCGCTCTCGTTATTTAGTATGTTTTTATGGCTTTTGCTTTTAACGAAGAACCAATCGTTGATCAAAGTGGGAGAGCTGTTTCAGAGGATGTCAGCAAGAGGGGACTTACATGAGTAACTAACTCTCTGAACAGGTTGGAATAGGACTTAAATGTTTTAAAAGACCAAAACTGAGAAAAAAAAATATTAAACAGAAAATAAACTCACTTCGGTCATTTCTCAAGAGTCAGATATTGCTAAAAATAATGGGAGATTAGTTAATTTCTTTTACATACTTAAACAATGTTTAAATAAATTTGCTGCTCATTAAATACAAAGAAAGTCCTGGAGACTGAAGTCCTCCATATAGCCAGAGAGCAGGTACAATCTGGGCAGTGGCAATGGATGCTGCCTTTCCAGTGTGCTACAACTCGGATCTCAAGGGGTTGACTCTAGGGAACAAAAAGGTAGTTCAATCCTTGGCCTCTCTACCAACCAGGGTGCTAGTGTCAATTATTTTCATGGCATTTGTCATTTGTCCACTAGGAACCAGATTGAGAACCCCCAAACTCATTTCACACAGGTCAGCAACCAGCCATCAGATTTCACCCAGGATTAAAGAGATAAGCTAGTCCCCTGACAATCCCCAGATTCCACTATGGGAGCCCTGTAATGGTGTTTAAAACCATATAAAATTTATGTGCAACGTCTACGGTATGTGGCTTTGGTCATTTCAAGTTACCCCCTGGAGAAGTGCATTGTGGCTCCTTTACTGCAATTAACTCCCCATTTAATGCAGTTAAGCCTCCCTTCAGATAACACCTGTGTGTCTCTTGCAGGTCCCAGGCACAATATTGCTAGGATCAAAGTTCTGAAGTGTTGAAAGACTGTACAGACTACACCTGGAAGTTAGAGTTTCTTTTTTTCAGAAGGCACAGCTGGGCTGGATCAAAAGGCACCTGGTGCATGTAGCTTTGCCTCATGGAAGCAAGAGGGATTTTGCCAGTCTTATCCAGAACCATTTTTTGGTGCAGGGATTAGTATAGTCACAGACCGTAATGAACCTCAAGATGCTTGGAAACTCATTCTTCATGGATTTGCACTTGACTGGAATCAGCCGTTTATGGCGAGCACCTGAAAGACAATCCACACAGGCATGTGGGTAAAGAAAGTTGCACCGTACCCAAAAATCCATTCTTTACACACACACACACACACACACCCCCACACACCCCACATAGAGTAAAAGCAGCAGCACACATACACGGGTCCATACACCTAGGCCTGATCCTCATCTCAGTTACGTCAGGGTAACTCAACTGGCCCTGCTCCAGGACAGCAAGTTCCAGAGTCGAAGACCCTTTCCCCCAGCCAAACGCATACAGGAACATGCATCTCAAATCTCCCCGAACAGGTTACAACACACACAAGTCAAACCTTGAAGGGCTTTACAAGTCAGTACCATGAACTGTACCAAAAAATCCAACTGGCAACTAGTGCAATGTCTGGGGCATGGGTGTGCTGCATTCCATGTGAGACACACAACATTCCACACCAGCTGAAGTACAGGGATAGCCCCGGCTGAGTAGACTGGATGAATCCAATCTGCCAGTGAGGAAGGCATGGATCACTGCAGTGAAGTCCACCTCTGAGAGAACGTGGAATGTAGGAGTGGAAGCAAGAGGACTTAAGAGGCCATTAAGTCCAACCTCCTTCACTTAGGCAGGACTAAGTGTTATCTAGACCATTCGTGACAGGTGTTTGTCTAACCTCTTCTTAAAAACCTCCCAAGATAGATACTCCACAACCTCCCTCGGAAGCCTGTTTGAGAGTTTGACTGCCTTTATAATTAGACAGTTTTTTCTGATATCTAACCTAAATCTCCCTTGCTGTAGATTAAGCACATTACTTCTTATCCTTCCTTCAGTGGTCATGGAGAACAATTGATCCCTGTCCTTTTTATAAGCCTCTTAACATATTTGAAGACACCAGGCCTCCCTCATTCATCTTTTCTCAAGACTAAACATGCCCAGTTTTTCAACCTTTTCTCATAGGTCAGGTTTTCTAAACCTTACGTCATTTTTGTTGCTCCCCTTCCACTTTGTCCACGCCTTTCTTAAAGTGTGGCGCCCAGAACTGGACACAATACCCCAACAGAGGCCTCACCAGTGCCAAGCAGAGCGAGACAATTACCTCCCGTGTCTTACACATGACACTTCTGTTAATAAACCCAAGAATGGTATTAGCCTTTTTTACAACTGCATCACATTGACTTATATTCAATATGATCCACTATAACCCCCAGGACCTTGTCTGCAGTATTACCCCCCTAGCCAGTTATTCCCCATTTGGTAGCTTCACATCTGATTTTTCCTTCTTAAGTGAAGCACTTTGCACTTGTCTTTACTGAATTTCATCTTGTGGATTTGAGACCAATTCTCCAATTAGTCAAGATCATTTTGAAATCTAGTTTTGGTCTCCTAACTGCTTGCAACCTCTTCCAACTTGGTGTTTTCCACAAATTTGATACGCGCTCTCCATTTCGTTATTCAGCATGCTACAACTTCCTGCCATATGCCACTGAAAGGATTCACTCTTGAAAACCTGTGCTGTAGGGATATGCAGATGCAGCTACAGATCTAAAAAGACACTCGAGTAATCCAAAAAACCCCCCACCCAGAATAATGGGTAGACTGATCCTAAACCACTTCCTCCAGATCTTCAGGCCTTCCTAGATTACTACCATTTGCTTTTCTATGAGGATACTTCCCTCAGACCTGTAGGTTGCAGCACCCACTGGTAATTAAAGGGTGGCAAGCAACCACTCTGCCAGTGTCTGCATAGGACCAGACTCCTACCCTTCTGACTGCCCCTCAAGGAAGCAGTAATTGTTCTCAAGAATGACATCCTTTGGTCTGAGTGAAATCTCTTTCTTTTCCTTTAGTGGAGGGCACTGAACACGAGGCCAGCACCAGCCACGAGGAAGGTTTTCCACACACAAGATGGTGTGCTAAGTGGATATGGCACTGGGCTAGGATTCAAGAGATCTAGGTTCTATTCCTGGCTCCACTATTGGCAAATCATTTTACTCTTCTGCAGCCCTTCCCACTCTTCATCTGTTCCAGCTATTCTCAACAGGGACTGTCTCCTAGGGCTTGTCCACACTGTGAGTTAGTGTGCAGCAAGCCAGGATGTGAATCTACAGCACAGTAGTTTCCTACAAACTGGCTCGGCAGATGGATCCTCCTACTGTGCACTAAAAGATCCCATTGAAATGGGAGTACATCAAAGCTCCCTACGGAGTGCAGTAGATGAGGTCACCTGGCAAGTTAATGCACAGCAAGCTAGAGTGCTGTAGATTCAACAGCTGCGTGGTCAAGCCATTACTATGCATTGGTACAGTGCCTTGCTCAATGGGCACCAGTCTCAGCTGTGGCCTTTAGATGCTACTGTAATACAAATAATTAAGAACACTGACTTTACATTGTTGTGGGAAAATGGACCCTTAATGGGCCATCTGCATTCTCTTACCTGGGGAAAGGCTAAGAGCAAATTTGGTCTGGAAATCACATTCATTGCTGTCTAGATAATCATCTGAAATAACCACCACCATCTTCCTACACCTGGAATTAAACCGAGAGTGGGGAAAAATGGTTATTAACTATACAAAAGAGAGATGATTTTCATGCTTGCTGGAAAATATATATTTTATAGGACTGTTCTGCTGAAAACATGCAACCAGCAACAGTGGTCCAGCTCTATGTCAATAAAATCTGAAGTGTTTTGATACTTTACTTACAGCTGTATATATATTACACACACAAAACTGATATAAAAGCAACATTATTGAGGTTGCAAAGTCAAGTACTCTGAAGTTAGGAATGCCAGAATTAAGGTCACCTTTGCATCCTTAATTCAGCCCCCTTGAACAAATGCATTAGGATGCAGTCTTGAACAACATGATCTCATACTATGCTATCAGGTGGGTATCACTGATATTAAGATATATATTTTAAAAGAAGTGTTACAATGATTTGGAACCGTCAAGTTGTACATTAGCTAACAGTATGCTACAGAACCACAGGACCTCATTACTGTTAGATTCATCCTCCTTCTACTTGTTACTTACACTTATTAGATATGTCTTGATTTACATTACATGGTAAGTTCTTCAGAGCAGACATCTTCTGCCTGTGTATTTGTACAAGGCACAGGGCCCTGATCCTGGCTGGAGCCTAGAGACGCTACCATAACAACTCACTGTCTGAAAGGATCCTTTGGAAATCCAGACAAGTAGCCATTAGGACAGCTAAAAAGTGGTTTATTTTTTCACTGAGCATGTACATGTTCCCCTGTGCACCACCAGTGTCTTGAGCAGAAGACAGATCTCTCTTCTGAATTCCCTGGCTGCCCCAAAATGTTTGCACTCTGCAGAAGTAGCTATGTTAGCTGCCCAGAGAGAGAACTGGCATCAGAATGTTCCACTGGGTGGAAAAATCAACTGGATAAAGAAAAACTACTAGTGCTGGTGCATTCTCCCACACACAGAGGCAGTGACACTCTCTCCAGGCAGATCCCCTCCCAGCTGGGCATGAGGAGAGAGGTGGGGGACTTAACCCTCTGTGGTACAACTCCTCCTTGAACTCTATCAAAAGGGCTATAAGGAATCCTAGCGGGAGGGCCAGAGTGACTCTCCATAGCACTGTTTCTTGAAAACCTATTGGATTTCTGCGTGGAAATCTGGCTGGGTGGAAGCTGATGCAGCTGGGAGCTGTTTTATCTCCTGCTGGGCCCCCTTCACATCTGCCTTTGAGCAACCACAGGGTAATCAAACAGCAGAAGAGAGAACAGAGACCAGCAGTGCCATAAGGAGGGGGCTTCCTTGTGGGTCCTTTGAGCAGCAGGTTTGGGACGCCTCACCCCTTCCTTCCTGGGGAGATGGCAAATAGGAAACTTCATTGTGGAGTTTCCCTGTCTCTCTATCCCATCCTGAGTGCTCTCCAACAGGAGAGGGGAAATCTGGTCCCAAGGAAACAATTCTCTTTTGGCTGACCCAAAGTCTAACACTGGAAAAATCTAACAAATACTTTACCCTGCGCCCCCGCAGACATCATTCACTTACCGTCTCTCTATAAGCTCGCTAGTGATGGACCACACACATGATCCTGGCAGGACGTCCCGATCAAACACACACAGCTTCAGCTTGAACTCCGTTTGCTCCAGCTCTCTGATCATCTCTTGGACAAAGTGAATGTCTTTTTGACAGTAGCAGATGAAAGCATCAAACAGCTCTGGTGTGTTCCCTGGAACCATTCAGAATTGTATGCAGACAATACTAAATTAACTGAATTCAATCACTGCATGCTTTTCAGGTAATGGAGCCTTTGATTATTAACTTCACATAACCCACATTAACACAGCATGGCTCTCTGTCTCCCTCTAGTGGCTAATCCTCATATAGAGATTTATGACTGAGTCCACAACAGCTTTTGGGCTAGTGATTGTTTGGTTCGGGCAATAGAGTCTCCTGCTTCTAAATCCAGAGCTGTAAGGTTCAGTCCCGGCAGACAATTCACTTAGTGGCATCACTACACTCACTACTGACAACAGTAGCAGGCAGGCCACCAGATTTGGGAAACACAAACATGCCACAAAGAGAGTTATATGAGAAATAAATCTAATAGGTAGAAGACTGGCCAATATTTTCAAACTTGGGTATCAGAAGTTAAACACTTGAATAAGGTGACCTAACTGAGTTAGCCACCTACAGCTCTCATTGACACCTTTATTTATTTATTTGGTGCCCATCCACAGATTCAAGTGCCTTATTTCAAGGCTAGCATTTTTCACAACTAAGTGCCCAAACTCTACTGGCTCGATTCACCACGGTGTTACTCCAGGTTTTCACCAGCCTGACAACACTGATTTCAGCAGAGTTGTGCCAGCATAAAACTGCATTAATGTAGTGAAGGATCAGGCTCTAAAAGTCGTGTAGGGAAAACATTAGCATTCTATGGCCCAGGTACGAAAATCAGATCCCCACAGGCAGAACCTTTGACTTGTGGAGAGTCCCACACAAGTCAAACGGTGTGGTTCTGTCTCCAGGCTCAGGGCCTAACTTGGTAAACTGGACTTCGTGATCCCACTCACCTAAAAAGATCTCCTTCCAAAGGAATGAAAATGTAGATCCATGCAATGAACTCTGACAAGATGAAAGCATTTTAGAGAAAGTGCTACTGGCCCAATACCATGCAGCATTGGCCTTAGGCCTATAAAACTGCACAGAATTCCACATTCTTTATTGCACTACCACTCTAACTCCTCATTTACATTTGCCCTACTGTCCCTCTTCCCTCCCTGAGTATTTCAATCCTATCTCCCTGCTTGATCAGGATGTCATGTATACGCATAGGTTGAGGGAAGGACACAGATAGGAATGAAGGGGAAGGGATCTCAGGAGTCTTCTTCTCACAGGGGTCTACTATATAGAAGGCAAGTCAATAGATCTATGGCTATTTACCGTAAGGATCATCTCTGGTAGTGATGCCTGACATCTCTAATGTCTTCGGGACACTGCTGTCTACTGCTGGCACCTGAAGAGGCTGTTCTTTCCTCTGTAGGTACTTCTTACAGTCCTCTTCTGCAAGAGACACGAAAGGCTCAGTTGATGATAATCATGCTGCTGAAGTTCAATAAACAGGGGAAACTCGCTTAGAGGTAACTAAACGATACACATAAAGCACCCCAGTCCTTCAGCAACATTCGAACTTGAAAGTTAAAGGAAATTACAACGTTACGGAGAATTAATTTCGGAGTATTAGTTGTGTGTGGCATGCACTGAGAGACTGAACAAAAGGTGTTATTTAGGTGTTGTTATGCTTATTGAACAGCACATACAATGTATGCAAATATCACCAGTGCAGTGGCTTCGTAACGTTTTAACATCTCCATGTTCTCCTTTCATTGTTGCCCATTTTGAGTCTCTAACCAATACTTAACGAAATACCATCAGGTAGTTTTGGGCCAAGGGGTTGAGAAGCTTGGGGATTTTATTTTGTGAAGTCTTCATAAAAATCTAATAATAATTAATGTAATGAACTGACCACGTGTATACCACTGGCTAAGAATCACAGAATTATAGGGTTAGAAAGGATGACGAGGGTTATCTAGTCTAGCCCGCTGTCAAGATGCAGGATTTGTCCAAACCAGAGGTTCTCAAACTGCAGTGGTCCACGAGCTCCATTCAGGTGGTCTGCGGATAGTTCCTTCTAAGATGCGCACCTGGGCGGCCGCACACAAGAGAACAAAGGGCCACCCATCTAATTAGTGGAGCCATGCAGGTGTGGCTCCACTAATTAGGTGCCTGGACCCTGGAGAAGATGCACTTGGAAGGCGAGATGATGGCCTTAAGGGAAATAGGGTGTAGGTGGGAGGGGAAAGTGGAGTGAGAGAGGGGATGGGGGAAATTTGGGACTTGCAGGGCTGCGGCCAGAGAAAGAGGCGTCTTTCCACAGCTCCAGGGCTGTGGGCTGCGAGGGAGAGACGACCCTCCTTCCCAGCCTCAGCTCAAGGAAGAGAGGGCACATCCACTGCATCAGAAAGGTAATGCTACTGCTATTAAAATATACGAGTTGTGTGCTTTTATGTGTAGAACAAAAAAACCTGTTCATTATTATTGTTTTTTATCCTAAGTGCTTTACAATAGTTAGCTAACGGGACAAACAACGTTTGGAAAGATCATTAAGTGACCTGCTGAGACCCTCAGCAATTTTCAAGTGGTCCATGAAAAAAATAATTTGAGAACCACAGGTCTAAACCATCCTTCTAGAAGATGGAATCAGAATTAATGATCAGTTGCAGAATCAGACATCCAGATACTACAGTGAGGAAGGCCATACAAGAATCGAGATAAACCCACAGCGGAATAGGGCTGACTACACTGTCAGTGGAGAATCTCCCTTAGCTCAAGTTGTGGCAGTATGTTCTTTTAGAGCAGGAAGATCGGGACTCGATCCACTGATGCTAGGAAGTTCCCATGAAATCCTGTGTGGATATAGGTTTGTTACAAGTAGAAATATGTTCATTCGCTTTTTTTTTTTAAACAAACAAACAATCTAAATGAAAATAGTAACTTTTTTTTTAAAATTCCCCTGTATTGTATACAACCAACCTGCTGCAGCACTCTACCAGTGAGTAAGAATAGATCTGAAACTATTAGAAAAAAATAACAACCCTAAAACTGACCAGTGTTTTTTCTACTTCCTAAGGGGAAATGCGAAATGCAGACAAAAAGCACAAATGGAGAAAAGCAAACTGATCTGAAATATTGTTGTTATTTTTTAATCAAACATCATGCAACCTTTTCACTCGAGGATTACAAAAACCCTCTGGATTTTAGCTATGCTGGTGTGTTCCACAGGCTGGTCTTTGTGATGAAAACAATTGCTGAGGAACTGGAAATAGCAGGAAAGAGAATCTACTAGCTGGGTAAAGAAAAACAAGAGACCAAAATAAAAGTAAAAAAAAAAAAAAAAGAGTAAAAAATCAGAGCTATTCAGAGAGCTTAGAAGAGAAGTACCAGGGACTGGATGAAGTCTTTTGGGTGCATGAGATCGCAAATGAACATTTAAAAAAATATATATTTCCCCTCACATTGTATAAATGAACTATACGGTGAGTGGCCTGATCTGAATTTCTCTAGACTGTTTTCCAGTTCCTTATCAGAATTTAATTCAAGGCTCTCACAGTATGTTCATTAAAACAAGTGCTCCTCTGATTAGTCTGTTCGGGGCCATACACACTTATTTGAGCACTTCAGATTATTCCATTAATGAAGCAAACATGTGCTAATTCTTTCATTCAGCCATCGCCAAGAGTGGAAGCTTCCGACTGAGGCAAAACTTTCAGAATGACACATCAACCCTGGTAAAGCCCACATAGCTTTATTACAAAAACAAAACTGAGGCCAATTTCACTGAAATTGAAATGAGGTTTTCCAGTCAACCTGAGCTGATTAATGGTTTCCAGTAGTTTTGCATGGGTCAGTCTCCATATTAAGAAATATTGAGTGAGTTTTGCTTTGAGTCGTGTGTTAATTAAGGCACAAAGTCAAAGTGACCATCAAGGGGTCTGAAACAATAAGAACAAAACCAACAAGCTGAGGTTGCACGAAGCCTGCAAACTGAAATGGCTGAGTTCCATGCAGTTGTATAAACCCCATACAGTCTATACAGATAACCTCAATATAAGGCATACAATATTGCTCTGATCTGGAAATGAATGACGGCTTGCATAGGGGAAGCTGAAGGAGTGCAGCAAAAATTATAAACAAACAAGCCGTATGAGGAAAGGGTAGATGAACCGGGCATGTTCCGAGTAGGGAAGAAAGGACAACTGAGGGAGATTAATTGTTAAGCAGACTAGTACCAGTTTTTGTCACTAGTCAGCAAGGAAGCATAACAAAGTAATGGGCTTTTCGCAGGGAAGATTTGGGACAAACACATCAAGGTAGATAGCTTTACAACCCTAAGGACAACCAGGCAATGGAAAAAGCTGCTAAGGGAGGCAGAATCACCATTGGGAACTATTGAGGCTAGTCATCACTTCTTTAGGAATGATGATACTTATTGTTGCTATAAATGTACTGGGATGGAAGAGTTGACCCACGACTGCATGGAAAGAGGGGTTGGTTTGGAAGTGCACGCCACAGAACACATGCAGTCTTTGGAATTCTATACTATGTATAGGGCCCTTCAGTTCTGGTTTTTATTTGATTTATTTTTCCCCAGGAATGTGTCGGTGTTTATTACCACCGCCACAACAAAAACAGGTGAAAATCAGTTAACATTAATAATACTATTAATAATTTTTCTGGGTAAATATCGGGGTTTATTTTCGTGAACAGAAGGACAAGGGAAAAAAGTATTCAGCAGATTAATGCTCTGATAAATGGAATTCAATGTGGTTTGCTGCAGAGTTAAAACAGAACTCAAAACACAATGCCACTTCTGAGTTTAAGAAAACAATACATCTGTAATTCCCGAATAAAGCTTTTCATTTGAATAAACAGTTTATTGTTGAAGACTTAGAACTCTTAACCTATAATATTTACATTTAATAATTGCAGTGCATACTCAACTTCATCCTTTTCTCCTATTTTTGTTTTTTTTAAAACTTTTGAATACTTCATTGTGCTCCAAAACGTATTCTGATGCAGATTTTCGTTTTCTTCCCATTTTAGTGTGTCAAATCTTTAAACCGTTACCCGCTAACAACATGAAATATGTATGTGGTGGGCATGAGATTCATCAGTACATTCAGATAAGCTCACACTTCAGAGCTTGCGTGTATGCCTGGTGGCTTATTATCTGTCTTCTCTAGACTAACACACAGCCTTATTTCAACGGCAGCTTTGCATATGAGGCAAAAGTAGGGTGAAAATCAGAAAAAAATGAATAATACTTTTCGTAAAACCTGGGATTTTTAGGGTGCTCAGTAAATAGCACAGAATCAGACCCAAACTCTAGTCTCCAGGTGAACTTCTCAATGTGACTCTCAGTTGGGTGCCTCCTCAACTTTCAGGCCCTCCCAGTTAAAACTGTTTGGTCTATATTCCCTTTTGAAAGGGATTCAGATTCGGTGCCTCTTCCTGAATGAAACTGTAGGTGTTGATGTGGCAAGAAGAACTGAAAAGTCAGCTCCCAAATTAAGAGCATCAGTGCCAGAATGAAGAGCATCTGAAACGCAGCTTCATTTGAGTTCAAACCTTCTTAGCCAGCCTGAAGTCTCTGCTGCTTGTTATGGACCTCAAATGAAGGGAAAAAAAATAGACAGAGGCTCATGAGGCATAACACCAATAACAAAAAAATATAAATAAAAATAAATAAAAAATAAAAAAAATAAGCAACAGAGGTCCTCAAAACACATGTGTGACGAGGAGGGACCCAGTGGGAATCTCTACCCGTGAGAATCTCTACACCAGATCACTGGTTTATCTATTCAGTGTTTTGCAAGATGCAGTGGTGAAGTTCTCCATCTTGATTTCTCACCAGCAAGTAACAGGAAATGAGATCTCACTTCCCCATCAGTAACCCAGCAAATATACAGCTTGTAGACACTCAGTAACAAGCATTACTTGTGAGTCAAGTGACCTCAGAAATATTCAGGTGATAAAACTTCATTTCCAGTTAGTGCCATTTGGGTTCCCACAAAGCATGGCTCTATCTTAAAGAATGCTTTATAAAAATGGCTTTGTGAGGTTCTGTATTTATTATTTCTCACTGATTCCTGAAGTTTGCTCAATTTGAAAATAATTCCCGCCCCCACACAACTGTCAGGTCCACAAATTCAGGCTGGGCTCAGACAGTCAAGCTGGGCTCCATCCCATGGATCATAACCAGAAATGAAGGTTCTGCTAGCCAAATCAGACTCTCAGTACAACCCCATGACCTTCCGGTCACGCCCTCCATGACACCTGGGTAAACCATTGCATGGCTAATGTTGCCAAAGGCACCGTTTGACCTGCAGGATTTATATCACTGGAGGTCACAAGACAGAAAGGATGCAGGGTGAATTTGCAGGCCCGGTAACTACCAAAAATATGAGGCTCTCTCTTTCCCATTGAAAAATGAGCAAATTTGCGATGAAAAAAAATCAGAGAAGCACAATGAATATGCAACTCTGCAATATCAGTTTTCAGAGTAGAACAAAAACAAGCAAAACAAAAAGTATACCACTCACACTATGGTTAGGCCCCCAAAATTATTTTCCTAGAGAAAGCTGTATCTTATGCAGTATCCTTGTATTATTTATAATTCTCTACAAATGCCACATAGGCTGTAGCTTGCCCAAACAATGCTAAATTTTAGGACCCAAACAAGCTGACAGTGACTCTTTAATTGATCAGGCTTTGAAATTAACTAGCAAATCTCAGAATGATGACAGAGCTATAAAGAAAGTTAGCCAACAAGAACCGCCCAACATCTACACCCACCTCAGGTTACCAGTTCAGACTCAAAACCTGAATTTCAGGGGGAAAAACCAAACCAAACAAAACCTCTCAGAACCTTCTTTTTCCAGTTGTCTCTGCGATTGAACAGATCCTGTCTCAACCCCAAGAGAAACTAAACTATTCATTGGTTGGGCCCCCGCTAATCATTATAATCGCTTCCAGGGTGCTTTTGTTTCTGTACAGTCCATGAAGAAGGCATCCTATAATGTAACCAGAACCAATTTAGACTGTCCTCTGTCTGAACTGTGCCCCACCAAAGCGCACAGCCTCCGCCCCCCCTCCCCCAAAGGGCTGTGCCAGAGGCCACTCTCCTCCTTTACAAGCCACCCAAGCTACTACAGGGGGTCCCCGTCTCCTTTCCTCCCCGCACTCCGGCCCGGGGGAGGAGCCCAGCGCAGCTGTCAAACAGAGGAGGCCATGCCGTGGCGCAGCGCATCCCCCGCAGGTACTCGAGTCTGCCCGCGCCGAGGGGAGGGGAGGGGAGGGAGAGCCGGACACACGAGGAGCTGCGGGCGCCCCCTGGCCAGGCAGTCGCGGAAGGGCTGGCGCCGGGCTCCGCTAGGGGGCAGCACAGGGCGGGGGGGTAGCAATAAGGGGGCGCTGCGGGAGGAGCAGAGCAGACGCAGGAGGCAGCGGCCCTAGGGAGTGGGCCGCGGGTTCGAATCCGGATCTCACCGATGCGGCCGCTCAAGTCGGCCAGGATGTCGTGGCGGCCCAGATCCCGCAGCAGCGCCAGCAGGCGGCCCGCGGTGGCGCCGCCGGGACAGCGGCCCTGCCAGTCCTCCAGCAGGCAGGCGGTGGGGTCGGGCTGCGCCTCCAGGTGCTTGATCTCCAGGTACTCGTAGCCCAGCTCCTCAGCCAGCGCCGTCCAGTCCGCGGCCACCGGGGTGCGCGGGTTCAGGTAGAGCCCGAGCCGCCGCCGCACCGAGAAGTTCAGCGCCACCAGCGGCACCGCTTCCAGGTCGGGGGGCCCGGCCGGGGAGCCGGGCCGGGGGGAGCCGGCCAAAGCCGTGGCCGGGTCCATGGTGCGCGATCTGCCGCTTGCGCAACTTCCCGCTCCCGCCCCGGATCCCCGCGGGTTTCGCTTCCCACCCCGCCCCCGCGCTGCCCGGCCGGCAAAGCCTCCCCCGCGGGCCGGACGGGAACCCCCGGCCCGGAGCGACAGACCCAGCCCGGAGCCCCCGGCAGCCACCCCCCGCCCATCCCCTCTCCGGCAGGGGGACAGAGAGGAGCCGCCGGCAGCCAGCCAGCCGCCCTTCCCCTCCGACACAGTCCCGGGGACAGACAGACACGCAGCCACTCCCACTGTCCTGGGAAGAGACGGGACCCCCAACAGCCACCTGCCCCCCAGTCCTGGGACGGACAGACAGACAGGAGCCCCCCACAACCCTGGAGACAGCCAGGACCCCCGACAGCCCTGGGGACAGCCAGGACCCCCGACCGCCAGCCACCTCTCCCACAGCCCTGGAGACAGCCAGGACCCCCCACAGCCCCGGAGGCCTCCCGGCACCCCCCCCGCAGCGCCCCAGGGATACAGACAGGACCCCATAGCACCCAGCTTCTCACACAGCCCTGGGAACATACAGGACCTCTGATACCACAGTCCTGGGGACAGTGATGACCTCATAGTACCCAGCCTCTCCCACAGCCTTGGGGACAGATGTGGCCCCCTGGCAGCCAGCCACCCCCACAGCTAAAGAAACAGAGACAGGCCCGTCCTCTTCGAGAGGGGAGTGACAGGACACACTGGCAGCTAGCCAGTCCCCCACCTATCTTCTCTGGGAGCAAAGAGACACCTATTTCTCCGTGTGGGAGGGGGTCAGGGCCCCCCCTTCCCTGGAGAGGGCTTTCTTTTAACTTCCTCCCCTTCCCCCACAAAACCTGACAGGAGCTGGCACTCTGCTGGCCTAAGACCCAGACACCCCATTGCACCACCCTGAGAAAAGACACCCCCCCACACACACATTCCTTTCCCCTCACTTTTCAGGGAACAGCTGGTGACCTCTCTACCCATCCCTTGAACCCACTTCCCCTCTACCCCCACCTCCCTGGACAGGCACCCCCCATCCTTTCACTCAGATGCTGCATTTCCCATGCCCCAGCCGAAGAGGGATGCAATATGATCACCGCCCAGGCCTAGGTGTTGGTGGCATTATTTCTATAGGGATCAAGCTCATCTGTATTAGGACTAAATTGAGGATCACTTTTGGCTGGGTAATGCATGAACATAGAGAGCGAGCGTGTGAGCTCAGGCAGGTGGTGGGAAAGAGGAAGCATTATTAGCCCCAGAGAGACAGTGACCTACCCAAAATCCCATAGGAAGGCTGGGGCAGAGCTGGGAATTGAACCAGCATTTGCTCATCCCAAACCAACAGGCTCCTGCATAGAGTGCTGGTTTTGTAGGGGACACCTATACATAAGGCTGTTGAAAGCTCCACCCCTGCTCCAGTCTTCTGCGCACACCCTCACCCACCCCTGCTGCCATCGCCTCACTAACGGGCTCCCTTGCCATCCCCACAAAGACATCTGGGTGGAAGGTCCAACCAACAATGCCCTCATAGCAGAGCCCTTGGTTTAGGTGGCAGGAAACGCCACCTAAAACCCACCACACGGCTGAAGCAGTAGAGAGCAGAGATTTCCATCTGAGACCAGTCAGATGAAGGCTGAGAAAGAGGGAAGCCCCACCCAGGCTGCAGCATAGGACAGGGCTTTTGTACAGGGCACACCCCACCTAGAAGAGGGCTCAGTCCAGAAAGCTCAGACCACCAGCTGCACCCTGCACCAGCATAGTCCGCAGTTGGACAGCCCTGCTCCATGGGGAGAGGGCAGCCCCCCAAGAAATGGCTGTGGCTAGGCCTGCTCCTGACCCAACAAGCACAGCAACACTGGCTGACCCCCATTTCCTTAGATCGCTGAAGCAGGGTGATGTCTAAGCTCACCCAGCCACTCACTCCCAACACCCTAAAGGATGGCGGAAGCCATACCCAAGTGCCTAGCAATATACCATCATTCATTCTTCCGTCTTCCCTTACCTAAGCTACAGCTGTGGGGGACCCATACTGCAGGTGGTCACCCCACATGGTCTCCTCCAGGCTGTAAGTGATGATGTCACTGACATCACATGACTCCAGAAATCCTCAGCACTCACCCCTTAAATCAGATCTAGGCTGCTCTGCTTCCTTCTTTGTGGATGCTAAATGGCTGTAGCAGAAGGGACTCCACATCATTGGGCTGTCGGGGAGGCAGGTGAGGAACTTGACTGGAAGAAGGGAAAAGTTTTTCCCTACAACTACTGTCTCATCTTACCTCAGGCAGAGCTTGTGTCTACCACCTTCCCCAAGTCCCCTGCCTAGTCTTCGGCTGCAGATTTAAAGAAACAGTGCACAAACTGTTACAGGGGCAGAAGAGAAGGAAAAGATGGGAGTGTAGGGCAAGAAAGAAAGAAGCCTTATATACCATGCTGATAAGTGCTATGTAATAAAAACCTGAGATTTTTATTACATAGCACCTGTGCTGTTGTGTGCTAAATCCATCTTCTTGATGCTTTTTATGTCTAAATTACATTGTTAGCAGAAAATGCAAGTTCCTTAGGACCAGCACAGGAGTTGAGTTCTCCATAACGAACGCACTGTACTTTAATTTAATCAGAGTTTAAGATAAATTTCAAAGTGTGGTGGGTTGTTGTTTTTTTTCAGGACAACTGTGTGACATTCAGAGCATATGGGGGGTTGATTCTGCAAAAAGTGTTTTCACTTACATCATTCAGACTTCGTCGTCTTAACTTTAATTCTTCATCCACTTCTCTTCCTTATCCCCTCTGAAAGGGGCTTAAACAGCCCTGCAAAGGGCTGTGGCTGGGAGCAAGCAAGCTCCCAGGCTGATTGGGCAGAGCAGCCACAGCTGTGGCTGCATCAATTAGGGCTCAGCTGGCCCTGATAAAAGGGCCTAGAGGTGGGTAGAGAGAGAGTCTCCTCTGGCTACAGAGACAGACAGGCCTGGTTGCTGGGAGCTTGAGCAAGGTACCTAGAGTGGTGCAGGGCTGGGGCAAGGCAAGAGGAGCTGGGGAAGCTCTGGCCTGGAAACCCCCAGGCTGCAGGGCCTAGGGGATGGCCCAGCTAAGGGGTACTGGGGTTGCAGGGGGCAGCCCTTGGTTAGTTGTAGAGGCAGCAGGCCAACCCCCCTTGCTGGTGATGAATGGCAATGATACTGCAGTCTGCCCCAGTGAATGGGGGCAAGTGGTGACTGGCAGTTGCCTAGACTGAGGCAAGGTGGGGATAGGAGGTGGGGGCTCCTGAGGGAGGGGAGACCCAGAGTGAGACTGGGGGTACTGCAGAGGTGCTGCACCCTAGGGAAGAGGGCACTGGGGTCCAGGGAGGGACATGAGGCCAGCAGCAAGTGGGACATTGGCTTGCAGAGGGCACTCTGGATGCTGGAAGAGCTAATTCCTGGACAGACCAGCAGGAGGTGCTGCAGGGGTGAGTTGCTGCTTTGCTACACCCTCACTACACCTCACATTTCTACTAGATTGAAAATGGAGGTTATGTTTGGAACAGACCATCAGATTAATGTCAATATACATATCCAGTAGCTTGTGGTGTCAGTATTTCAAGGGTGCAACTCAAGATATCATTCCTGTTCCTGCTCATTTGCCAAATAACTTTATTCTCATTTTGGGCCTGTTTCAACTCCCATTGATTTTAATAGGATTGGGTTATAGCCAATGAGGGGGCATTCTCACATCTACAGCATTAGTCCCCTGTTCAACTCCACTCACTTGAGGCCATGCCTACACTGGAAAAAGGCTAGCCAATATAGCTACTCCTGAACAGCTACACTATCAAAAGATCCTAGGTACATGCAACTTATACCCATAAAAGAAAGAGTGCCTGTGCCAGTATAAGATCTTGTTTTCGCACACAAGATAAGTTACACCAGCAAAAACACTTCTATGCTGGTATAACTCTCTCTATGGCAGGGGCCAGATTTTTAAAGGTAGAATATAGAATCTCAGGGTTGGAAGGGACCTCAAAGGTTGTCTAGTCCAACCCCCTGCTCAAAGCAGGACTAACCCCGACTAAATCATCCCAGCCAGGGGTTTATCAACTTTGACCTTAAACTTCTAAGGAAGGAGATTCTATCACCTCCCTAGGTAATCCATTCCAATGCTTCACCACCCTCCTAGTGAAAACATTTTTCCTAATATCCAACCTAAACCTTCCCCACTGCAACTTGAGATCATTATTCCTTGTTCTGTCATCTAGTACCACTGAGAACAGTCTAGATCCATCCTCTGTGGAACCCCCCTTCAGGTAGCTGAAAGCAGCTATCAAATCTCCCCTCAGTCTTCTCTTCTGTAGATTAAACAATCCCAGTTCTCTCAGCCTCTCCTCATAAGTCATGTGCTCCAGGCCCTTAATCATTTTTCTTGCCCTCTGAACTCTTTCCAATTTTTCCACATCCTTCTTGTAGTGTGGGGCCCAAAACTGGACAAAGTACTCCAGCTGAGGCCTCACCCTCTATTCAACACTGGGAGTCAGGCATTTAGATACCAATGTGATAATCAATGAATGTTATGCTCCTAAATACCTTTAAGAATCTGGCCCTAGGGCTTTGGCAGGATAAAAATGTCACACACAAAGACTTTAAAAAATAAATCATGCCCCACTCCTGGACATTCCCAGACTGGCAAAAGTTTCTCATGTAGACCTGGCCTCAGACAGAACTCCCAATGATATCAGCCCTCATACTGGAAAGCTAGACTCCACTGCCAGAGGGTAGAGTGCATCAGGTCTCCATGGGAAAGGAATTAAACTCCTCCCCTCAGATAAAGCCCATAATACAAGGTTTCCAGGAGCAATGTTGCAGGAGACGCTACACAACACATTTGTTAGGAGGAAGCTTGGGGAAAGAGATGAATGTTGCAATCTGCCCTGAAGGTTACCAGACCTATGCCAGGTCTACTCTTAAAATTTGGCCAGTATAGTCAACTCAATTAAGATGTCATTTTTATACTAGCAAATGCCTTAATCCAGATGCAGCTCATACTGGCAATAGAGTTTTTGGTGCTACGGCTTATTTGATTATGGGAACAAGTGTAAGCTATACTGCAAAAGCAAGTTTTGCCAGTATGTGCTACAGGTCTACTAATTAATTTAAAATTACTGTTTAAGTCAATTTATAAACTGTTCTAGTTAAACTGAAGCAAGTAGTAAGTGAGGTGAAACTTTGTAAGCAAGTAGTTTAAGTGAGGTGAAACTTGAGGGTATGCAAGACAAATCAGACTCCTGAAAGGGGTACAGTCATCTGGAAAGGCTGAGAGCGCCACTGCTCTAAAACAACCAAGTTAAACCATTTTAAGACTCTTTGGACAAGAACTAGAAGTTTAAAATGGACCCAGAATAGGACTGGTTGCCATTACTGAGCATAGAGCAATGTCTTGAAACTGATCTGCATGCTATATATGGCATCAAACTTTCAGGCTGGTGCCACAGGCACACAACTACCACAGTAACCCCATATCCGATTCCAAGGTGAACCTGTGTTTTTCTAAAGCACTATGGAGGATACAGTCAAAGAGAACAGGATTCTGGCACCTCAGATCAGTCAATCTGCCTTCAGATCTCTATCAGAAGAGTGGAAATCAGGAAAGTAAAAACATTCCAGTGCAAAGGTTTAAGTTGTATTATGGATCAATGTTGTTAAGTTCTACACCCTACAGCATGTTAGCATGAGGACATTCAGTAGACATATTTCCAATATATAAAAAGTGAACACCTTCTCCTGTCTGTAATACGAAGTAGAAATCTGGCTACAGTAACTATAAGCCCCAGTACAAAGCAAAGGCACTGGAAAAGCAGTCTGACCACTTGACAATAACCAGATGACCCTACCAGTATGGCTAATAATTACTACTTATGAAGCCCTTTTCAACTAAAAATACTTTACAAACTTAAGTGATCCCCATATATAATTAGCATATCAAGTCACTCATCACCCATCTCTGGGATGGAACACATTAGCTGTTTAACAGGTCACAGCAACAAGAAGTGAAGAATACCAAGTCAGATCATCAGATGGTGTCAATCAGTACAGCCTAACTGCTTTCAATAGAATTATGCTGATTTACAGCAGCTGAGAATCTGGTCTTAGTACCTCCAGTTCATTTTGGAGGGGCATTTTGGTGGTATTTCCACCCACTCGAATTTGGCCAGAATACAAGGTTAACACCTCTGTTCTTGTTAAAAAATCATGGTGTTCTTAAAAGTACCAAGGACCAAGAACTTCAGCTTCCTTCTGAATCCTAATCAGCTGGCTCATAAAGAGAACCATTTCCTAAAGATTAGAGGCCAAAATCTTGATCCAGTTGAAGTCAATGGCAAAACTCCATTGACTTCCACGTGTCCAGGATATCACCCTTGGGTTGCTTAGATGTTAATGAGAGAGAGAAGCTGGCCATAAATAGTAACCATTGTCAGCTGGAGTTGTCAGCAGGCAGAGTCACACCAGTGATTTCTCCAGAAGTGCAGAGACTGCCTTCACGATCTCTTTGTTATGAGAGAGGTAAAAATCTACTCCTCTGTCTTTGTGTTGCCTTGGTGTGCTGAGGGACCTTTCCTTCCCCTTGGAGAGTGGTGTCTCTTGCTCTGTTAATTGAGAGAAGGGCAGCAGAAGTTATTGATTGAAGCTAAAAGACAGTCTGGTTTTTATTTATTTTATAAAGCAACCTAGACATCTCGGTTATCAGAAAAAAGGGTAACACATTGCAGCTCTAGTCAGATGAGAAGCAGAGAGGAAGGATGATCTGGCAGTTAGGATATTAACTTAGGGCTTAGAGACTGGGGTTCAATTCTCTGCTCTGTCAGCCTTCTTGTGTGTAAGTCACTCTGTGCCTCAGTAAATCAGTACTTCCCTGTGCTTATCTCACAGAAGTGTTGTGATACATCAAATTCATTAGTGATTGTGCAGAGCTCAGATACTATGGTACTAGGGGCACAGAAGTTCCTGAGATAGCTAGAAGCATGCTGAAGACGGGAGAGAGCTAAAATGTGATTCTGATCTTACTTTACAAAAAAGTTTTAAACATTGGATTCAAATGTTCATGTTGAAAAATATCACAAACAAGGGCCACTAGCCAAGGAGCTATTTACAGTCAGTCACTTGTCCGCACATTGAAATAAAAGAGAACTGATTATTCTACTCTCAGAGCCAAAGCCAGAGGTCCTTACTCCAACAAAGGATCTCACTAATGGCATGAGTTTTGCATAAGTCAGAAATTTGGACTTGGGCCCTTGGTACCCAAATCCTATATGAAGGCTAGTTTTATCCCTGCCCTTGGTTTACACATTATAGAATCAAACCATCCTGCCACGAGAGAGATAGGGAGGGGAACAAAGTAATGAAAACGTGCGAGATGAAATATACAGCTGTTGGGTCACAACAGCAGCAGCATAGTCAGCAGATGGAAGTTGGCAGCACTCAATCCTAAAACTGTGCCCTTTATTGTTAGTTTTGCTGCATTTTCTAAAAGGCAGATACACTCTGAAGTATGTTAGTATCAAGTCTCCTGTCGTCCCATTTAATGGGTCTCTATTTCCAGATCAGATGTGCTCTGTTTACAAGTCCAAAAGGTATTTTTGCTAGCTGCCAGCCCCAAAGACTCCTCCTGGGATCTGAGAATCAAGCTGGGTTTTTTCTCCTCATACACAATCACCTATCATAAGGTGTCTGCAGGCCAAATCAGAGAACAGCTGTGAAACCTCCTGGCTTTCAATTGGGTTGCATAGGCATAGACTGACCAGAACTTCATAATCAGTGTGGTGATAGATGCACAAATCAGAATAAAATATGATCCAGCTCACACTCCAGTTACACGGATATCAAGTGTTCCTTTCAAATTAATGTGGTGCCCAGTCACGGACCTTTTAAATGATGTGGATTAAACCAGTTCTCTAGTTATTTCTCAAATGTAAACAGGAGAGCTGCAGAATTTATACCCAAATTTAGAGCAAGAAACAACAAACTCCCTAGCTCAGTTGAAACTTTGTAGTACTTACAGACTTCTGGTTGATGTGTCTGCTCCATTCCCGGGCCAGGCCGAGTGGCAGTGGATAGGTCTCCCCTAAAGCTATCCCAGCTTGTAAGAACTGCATTGCTCAGTGCCCAGAGCGTGTGGATCTCCCCTCCCTTTATACACTGTATTTCTGGAACCCACAGTTGGACATAAGCTCCCTGCAAACGGAAACAGTGGTGTTCAGAGGGATTCACTCATGCCAATAGGGCAGGATATAATAATCTGACTTCCTACAATGCCTCCCAAACAAGGATGGGACAGCAGTTTATTAACTGTAATGAATGAAGCCCTGTGAAATGGGGATGCATTATCCCCATTTTTCAGGTGGGAAAATGGAGGCCCTATTATGACAGGGCCAACATTTTCAACCCAGGAGTCTTCTGTTAGGCCCCCAAATCCGTATGTAGACATCTGAATAGGTGGCCTGATTTACAGAGATGCCAAATACATGCACCTCCCATTAGCTTCAATTGTGGGTGCATGGAGTCCCTGGGAGGATCTGTACCTAAACCAGAAATAAGCACCTCTCCCTGCTATGACATAGGAGGCAGCAGGAGCGGCAACTGTACAGGAAGGGGATCCTCTTCAGGACACCATGAAGCTGGGGAATGGAGCGGGGGCTGAGTTAGTCTCCAAAACTCTTGTTCATTAGTAGTGGGTAGGACAGGCATGGGCAAACTTTTTTGGCCCAAGGGCCACATCGGGATTGCAAAATTGTATGGAGGGCCAGGTAGGGAAGGTTGTGCCTCCCCAAACAGCCTGGCCCTGCCCCCTATCCAATCCCCACCCACTTCCTGCCCCCAACTGCCCCAAAGAGAACCCCTGACCCATCCAACCGCTCCCTGTCCTGACTGCCCCAACCCCTATCCACACCCCGGTTCTGCATCCTCAGAACCTCTGCCCCATCCAACCACCCTGTCCCTGTCCCCTGACTACCCTGACCCCTAGCCACACCCCTGTTCCCCAACCCCAAAACCTCCACCCCATCTAACTGCTCCCTGTCTCCTGACTGCTCCCCAGAACCCTCTGCCCCTTATCCAAGCCCCAAGCCCCCTTACCTGAGGCTGCTCAGAGCAGCATGTCTGGAGGCCACATGGCTCGCCGGAGCTAGACTCGCTGCCCCACAGGAGCTCACAGCCCTGCTCCCTTACCGTGCCGCTCTTAGCAGCAGGAGCTCAGACCCCACCGAAGCCAGCCACCCCGCTGCACTGCTGCCCGCACTGTGCACTGAGGCTCCAGGGGAAGGGAAACGGCAGAGGATTGGGGAGGGTCTAGCCTCCCTGGCCAGGAACTCGGAGGCAGGCAGGTTGGTCCCGTGGGCCGCAGTAGTTTGCCCACCCGTGGGGTAGGAGTACAAAAGGGAAGACTAATCACCCCTCCTCCCCACCCACAAAGTGAAGGTCAGGGAACACTGACAGTAACTGTCCTTCAATCTCATGGCTGTGGGTTTCAACCCACTATCAGGTGTATTACTGTGTTAGGTGATCAACTCCATCCCCCCATCATTCATTTCTGTGTTTCCCAGGCAGCTGGCCTGTGTTTGAGTAACCCATTGCACAATGTCTTGACGAGATGAAAGTTACTTGGGGAAACGGTCATTAAACGCAATGCTCGTCACGGAGACAGCCACAGACCCAGACTTCCCGAGCCCGGTAACAGACTCTGCATACCAGATCTCGTCTTGCCCGCATCACCACTGATCAGGAAAGGCCTGCAGTCAGAGGGATTTTTCTAGCAGCAGCATCTACTGAGTAGCTGCTTCTACTCTGCCCACTGGGACTGTTTATTGCATTTACTTTTCCTCAGCATCTGCCTGAATATAACAATAGCTCAGACTGTAACACTGTTTCAATAAATGCATTAGCTTCCCCAGGGTTTTATCCTGCTGCCTGTCTCCATAGCATCTGAGCAAATGATTAGCTATTCTTTTGTTACAAGCTCATCATGCACATTTGTATTCTATACAGATTTCACTCTTCTGTCTCTGCAGCTCCACTCAGTGGAGAAGCAGCTCTTCAGAGGAGACAGGCTAAGCGACATGAGGGCTAAAATATCAACGGTACAGACTGCCGGATTCCCTGTTGATGAGAACAGAGCCCTGAGAAAACAATTCCAGTCAATAATCACACCAGTGGAGGGGTCTGGGGGACTCAGGTATGGTCACACTCTGCATTCTTTTAAAATAAATAAATAGGATCCACGGATGAGTAGGCCCCAATTTTCACACTTGGGAGCCTAAAGTTAAGCCCCTTCATCCATATTTAAGTGCCTAAATGAGTGACCTCATTTGCAAGTGTGCTGAGCCCCCCAGGCAGCTCCCACTGAAGTCAAACTCCAAGAAGGGGAACTGCAGGTCCTCCCTTTGACTGTGAAGTCAGAGCAAAACCTTGTGTGCCATTTCCATAACCGCTGGAGTTTTGGTTTGTTACCTGCCGGGGCAACGTGGGAGGGAAGATGAGGAAGGGAACTACGGAGCACTGGGACATTTCACCAGGAGACTTACGTTGCTGTCATAATCCAGGCCTTGTTTAATCATGTTAAACTTCCTGTTTTCCCTTGGATCGTTTCCAACTCCAGCGCTGTATAACCAGTTTCCATAATTGCTGCAGACATCATAGTCCACCTTAAACACACATGAAAACTAGTAAGAAGGGCTGGGTCTGCTGCTCAGAAAGAAAAGGACAGAGGGAGGAAAATCACGTGGAGACAATCGTGCTCTGGCATCTGGGACTTGCCTACACACAACACTATGGTATCATCAAAGTGGTACAAACTCCCCTAATGTGGACAGTTATAGCAGTATAAAGGGGCTTGAACCAGTATAGCTATTTTTGTATAGAAAGGGATAAAAGTTATACTGGGGAAAGGCTCCTTTATGCCAGTAAAACTGCCTCCACACTAGGAAGTGGGAGGAGTTGTACCACTGTAAATATTTGCAGGTTAAAAAAAACAAACCCCACCATGACAGTTACACCAGTAAAAAATCTGCACATAGCCCAGGCCTGGCACTAAGTGGCCCTGTCATAGGGTGCAGCTGCCTCGCAGCACTCCCTCTTGGCCACGCATGGTGTACTTAGCACTCCCTGCCTCAGTTTCCCTCCCTGAAGTGAGTCTTAGCTGGGGTGCTGGAACCAGGGGGGCAAAAGAGGCCATGACCCCCCACTTTTTAACAAAAGAAATGTAAGTGCTGTGTGGAAAACAATTGATTTTGCCAGGGCCAGTCTTAGGGGTGGGCAATGGGGGCAATCAGACCACCCCAGGCACCATGGTCAGGGGAGCACCATGCAGAGTGCAGAGGTATGCACTGCCAGTGGACAGGGTAGCATCCAGAGCAGTGAGTGACAGCGGGGAGCGCCACGCTCACTCTGTTCCACACGGGGAGCAACGGCCCCCAGGACCCACCACGTCTCTTGCTGCCCTTTAAGTAGTATTTAAATCCATAGCTCATCCGAGCCCCAGTCCCAGCAGACTCTGGTACACCCGGTGCCCGCCAGTTTGCTCCACAGCACTGCCGGAGAGAGGCTGCTTCTGGGCACCTGCTCTCTCGCTCTGCCCTGGGCAGCGCTGGGGCTGTGACTCCCCCTGGCTCTTCTCCCTCTGGCAGCCAGGACAGGACTTTGCAGCAGCTGCGGTGCCGAGTGCAGGGGGCAGAGTTCAGTGAGCTGATCCCAGGGGCTCTGGTAGCCTCTGCCCCAACCCCAGATGGTGAACTGCTGCACAGAGTCCAGTATCCCCTAAGACACCCACCCCCCAGAATCTGGGATTCCCCCTGCCCCAATAGATACCTTCTCTAGGGCCTGGGATCCCCCCCACCCCAGAGGATACATCCTCTATAGACTGGGATCTCCTGGACACATCCAGTCCCCAATCTGGGATCACCCCTGTCCTAGGGACACTCTCAGAGCCCCCCATTCACCTGGGCTTCCTCCCTTCCCACCGGGCTTCCCTGGTGCGGTTTAAACTGCCTGCTAGAAGCCATGGCTACACCCCTCCCCATGTACATCCCTTCTCCAGAGCCCAGGGCGCGACACCCTTCTCTCTACACCCTCTGGTAAAATAAACACTTTCCCCCAAAACCCTGGAAGGGAGAATTCCCCTTAGCTGGGGCTGGCGTGTAGATCTCACACTGCTGGGAAGGTGACTCCTGGGACTGTTACCCTGCTCTGCACATCTGCAGACCTGTTAAAAGTCTCTGGATAAGGATAAAAAGGGGTAAAACCACAAGGGTGATGTCATGGTAGGTGTCTACTACAGACCACTTAACCAGGAAGAAGTAGTGGATGAGGCTTTTTTAAACAAACCCATCCAAAGCACAGGACTTGGTAGTGATAGGAGATTTCAACTACCCAGACGTCCACTGGAAAAATACAGCAGGGCACAGATTAGCCAGCAAGTTCCTGGAATGCACTGGAGACAGCTTTTTATTACAGGAGGAGGAGAAAGTGACTAGGGGAGCGGTTGACAAACAGGGAGGAACTGGTTGAGACTCTGAAGGCAGATGGCAGCTTGGGTGAAAGCCGTCATGAAATCAGAGTTCATGATTCTAAGGGTACAGCTACGCTACCCGCCGAATTGACAGGTAGCACTCGATGTAACAGAGATCAATCTATCGTGTGTAGATCTATCATCTAGATGTGAAAAATCTATCCCTGAATTGACGCCTTTACTCCATGTTGGCAGGAGGAGTAAGAAGAGTCAGCGGGGGGAGCAGCTGAGGTCGACCCGCCGCCATGGGGACAGCCAAGTAAGTCGACCTAAGGTACTTCGACTTCAGCTACACTATTCGCATTGCTGAAGTTGCGTATCTCAGGTCGATCTCTCCCCATAGTGTAGCCCAGCCCTAAGGAATTGCAGGAGGAAAACCAGCAGAATAAAGATGATGGACTTCAAGAAGGCAGGCAATAGCAAACTCGGAGAATTGGTAGGTAAGATCCTGTGAGAAGCAAGTTTACGGAGGAAAAAGGGTTCAGGAGAGTTGTCAGGTTTTTAAAGAGACTCTATCAAGGGCACAAGAGCAAACTATCCCAGTGTGTAGGAAAGATACCTAGTATGGTAAGAGAGCACACTGGTTTCACCAGGAGATCTTCAAAGACGTGACACTTTAAAAAGTCACACAAAAGGTGGAACCAGGTCAAATTACTAAGGATGAATTAAAAAAAAGCATATAGGGATAAAATTAAAAAGCCCAGGGCTCAAAACAAGATTAAGCTAGGTGGGGACATAAAGGGCAACCAGACAACATTCCACAAATGCATCAGAAGCAGGAGGAAGACCAAGAACAGGGGAGGCCATTACTCAATGAGGAGGAAGACAATAACAGAAAACACAGCAATGGCCGAGGCACTACATGCCATTTTTTGTTTCCATTTTGTATCCGCGCAGGACCTTTAGAGATAAGTAACAATCAACATTATGATTTGTTCTCTGAAGAGCCTACAATCTCCTTAGACAAGACAGGACGTATCATCCCCCTGTTAGAGGGGAACTGAGGTTCGGAGCCTGATTCTTCAGAAGCGCCAAGCATTCACAGCTCCCACTGACTTCATCTGGAGCTGTGGGGGCTCAGTCTTCCTGACAATCCGGCCCCATGAGACCTGCCCTCGGTCATGCAGGGCGTCTGTGGTATAGTCACAAACTGAACTGAACTCAACTCTCCTGAGTCCTGATCCAGGGCCTTATCCATAAGACCACCCCCCCTCTCATTACATGAGAAGATCTAAGATCTCACTGCAGGGATCAGAGCTACATCTCAGTTGATGGCAGCCTTCCCATCGCTATGGGCAACATATCCTTTCCTTACTGAAGTCTCTGAATCATGTACAGAGAGTGTCCTAAAAAGAGTGAACTAAATTATATGATCACTCTTCGAGCAAAACTGTATTGAATTCAAAGGGAGTTCTGTTCCTTTAAAGCCTGTGCAAGTGGCCTGTTGTCAGCCACCTGCAAAGAGAATCACAAACCACTCCAATCACACACTGAGTTCGACTTACCAGCAAGTACTCAAACCACTCTGCCCCCATCCTCCAGTCCAAACTCAAGTCCTTGGTAAGAAAGCTGGCAATGTGCTGGCGCCCTCTGTTGGACATGAAACTCGTCACTGCTAGTTCTCTCATGTTGGCATCTACAAAAGGAACTCCCGTTCTTCCTTCTGTGGGGACAAGAAACACAGAGCTGGGATGCAAGATCTTTACTCTTTCAAGTGTAGTCAGTCTGCAGCTGAGTATATATGGATATCTACTTGGATCAAGTGAGTAGGATCCAAACCCATGTGTAACGAGGGATAGAACCCTCTTCTATGGAACAGCCCATAACATTTAATAGAGATGATAACAGTAGGGTTCTAGAAAACCTAAACAGAGCTCTGTAGAAAGGAACCTTGTAATGGGAAATCATTATGATGGAGAAAGCAATGGATAGTCTTATACAGGTTCAATCAGATCTTACAACATATAGTCACATTTTGAATTTGGGCAAAATAAAGAGAAAACAATGAGATTGACCAAACACTGATGGGTCTTTTAAAGGTAACAGTATGAAGGGACAAACATTGGTATAAGTTCACGAGTTCGTAGATTTTAAGTCCTGAACGGATGACTGATCAATTTGAATGATTATATTTTCTATTCATATATGCTAATGACAAAAAAAAAGTTTTAACTAAAACAAAAGAAAGGATCCTAAGTGCCTATAGAATTTAATGGTGGATTAGATCTAGTTTATAGGTTTGTTCCCTTTCTAATAGAAATCTATAGCTTGCACAGTAGTATGTAATATTAAACTCTACAGGACGGACTGAAAATATGGAGAGGTTATCGCTGTCTATGAAATTCTACAAGACTTTTCCATGAGGGCAGAATTGCAGTTCTGATAAGACAGACCTCTGCCACTTGAGCTGAAGGAGAACCAATGAGTCCTATCATCCCCCCCACTCAGAGGCGATGAAAGTAAAGGAAATCCCGATACGACGGCCTCTAGCTAGCATCCTCTCTCTCTCTCAAGCCTACCGAACATCTTCCCGACAGACACCACGCTGCTGGGCATGGGTGATCAGGGAGGGAAGCAGCTCTGTGCAGCCACATCCCCTGGCTGACTCTGGTTTGGATAACTCCTGCAATGTCCTGCTCTACACCTCTGAATAGCCCAAGGGAGGGATGAAGGCAGAGTGAGGAACCCTGGGATTGGCATGGATACCCCAGCACACCATGAGGGGCTTCTGGGAGCTTTTCCCTTCCTTATACTCCCTCCATCACAGTCAGGAGGTGCAGGCTGCCCTCTGGGCGAGGAAGGAGAGAGGACCATGGGGGCCTTTATGTTTCCTCTCTGGTTCGCCTATCTATCTAACTAAAATGCATTACAATTACCTGTGCACGGACCTCCGAGGGCAGAATTTGGCCTTTAGCATCTAGTAACTCGGACCTGTTCCTGGGAGGTGCTCAGTAGTTGCAGAGCACGGCTAGCTATCCTTCACTCACACTGAAGTGAGTGGCTCTTGATTGCTAAAACAGAGTCTAAGTTTCGGAGCCTGATTCTGCTCTGCGTTACGCCAGTGTAAATCTGGGTGGACTTCCCTCAGGACTGACACCCGCGTAACTGCGATCAGACCCTGGCCCACAGTTTCGACTGACCTTTCCAAGCATCAAATAGTTTGGGATCTTTCTTCCACGGCACCTCTTTATCCTGCAGTCCTGTTGGGGAAATGAACTGTTAGGAACACCAGAACTGACATGCATAAGGAATAAAGAAAGCCACAATGACAACATGAGAAGCCGTAGTAGCCACACAGTTTGGGATCAGGCCAGCCCAGGAGGTCTACTGGTGATATTCCGGGACCCACGCTGATTACAAATTAGAGTCAAAAATTCCTGTTATATATACTTTCTGGGCCTGCTCCTGCTCCCTGGAAGCCAGTGGGATTGTTGGCTAGGGAAGCGGGATCAAGACCTAGATTATTTCAACTGAAAATTTTAAAAGAATCAGATTCCCTTTATACTCTGTGCTTCATTTGCTATTTGCTTTTCTCTCGGCACGGACAAAGAAAACACACCAGTTAGCACCCTTCTCTTGCCTTACTAGCATGAAGCTGCAGTGTTGGGAGGACACACACGGCAAAGGAACTTTATGCCAGGTTAATTCTTTTCCTTCATATTGTTTTTTTAAGTCTCACAATGCCATTCTGGTAGACTTTGTAAAACCAATTCTTTAAATGTAATAAAACCTAAATGTTGGGTTTAAACTAACTGGCAGAGTTGCAAGATGTTCAGGGCAGGAAACTCCCTCTATGTGTTTGTACAGCACCTAGCACAATGGGATGTCCGCTGCAGTTTGGGCCTCTAGATGATAGAACAATAATAGTAACTTCCCTAAGTGGAAGACAAGGTCAGTTGTCTATGTAAGGCCCGCGGTCCAAGCAATCAGATCATAAAACCGCTTTGATATCACGAAGGCTATTAAATGGCAACATGAATGGAAATTGAAATCAAAATGCCCTCAAAGCGAGCTACTTAAACTCACCTTTCAATAAGAAAATCCTTGTCCCGTACTTCAGGGCCACAAATTGGAAATAATCCCGCCACAGGAGTTCGAATATGACCCTAAAACACATCAGCCATGTCTCCATTTTTGCCTTTGATCAATATAAATACTGGGTGAAATCCTGACCTCACTGAAGTCAATGAGGGCTTTGCCACCGACTTCAAAAGAGCTAAGATTTCACCCCGTTTACCTAATGGCAGTCACTAATAACATCCCATGTTTCATTTAAGTCAGGCAGTTTTGCAAACAGGATAATGTTAACAGCCCAGGCAAAAAATCTATCACCCTGACTTTTATCACGAGGACAAAAGTAGAAAAAGACCTCACTGGGTGCACTTTGCAGATCCCTTTCCAAATCCCTCCAAGACTTGAACAGCACCACTTCCAAATGCTCTCCACTGGGTTCAATTCTGCACTTCTGGGAGGTGCTGAGGCCCTGACTTGGCAAAGCACATTCCTAAGTGCTCTACTGAAGGATTTAAGCAGGGACCTCAATAGGAGTTGAAGGCACTCAGCACCTTGCAAGAGCGCTCACTAACAAGCAGGATCGAGTCCTTGGTGCTCACAGTTGCCTGACATGTAAAGTCAGCTGCCAGCCATGCACAAATAGCTGGTTTTTAAGCCATGGCTTCTGGACACCGAGACCAGCATCAGCTCCTGGCTGGTCACGAATGTTCTGCTCATCTGATGTTTCTGCTCACAAGATCTCTCTGGAAGTCTGGTTTAGGTTATAGGCCAAGACACTGTGCCAAACGCTGAACAAGAAAACTACAGTCACGCAAACAAGATAAAATAAACCTCACACACTTATCACCAGAGAGATGGTTTGTGTTCAGCAGTGTTACCTATTTCAGTGATTGGGATCTATTTAGCTTGTACATCATTTCCTTTCACACCCATTTGGAAACGTTCATCCTTACAGTAGCTGTACTGTACATTTGTTGGATATCAGAGACACATGACTGGAAAAAAACAGGAAAAAATTAGCACATTAGTTTTGGAAATTTGTTACTTTTTTAAAAAAACTTTCTGGACGTCACGAGGCAGACTGGTTAGAGGCAGAGAGGTCTCTGGAGGGGGCAGACAGGGGACAGGGAGGTTGGCTAGGGAGTGGAGTCCCAGGAGGGTGGTTAGGGGCAGGGATTCTGAGGGGGGCAGTCAGGGAGCGGAAAGTGGTAGGGAGTCAGATGGGGGCGGGGCCAGGTTGTTTGGGGAGGGGCAGCCTTCCCTACCTGGCCTTCCATACAATTTTGAACCGTGATGTGGCCCTCAGGCCAAAACATTTGCCCACCCCTGCTCAAAATGTTTGACAATAAATTTTGTTGGTGTTTTTTGGTTTTTTGACTAGCCAGACAGCTGGCTAACATTTTTTTAAAATTACAAAAATAGAAAAGATGTTTTAAAACATCCACAGTATTTTTCTTCCTGTCTTCTCAAACACATCTAGCATTAGGCGCTGATCCTGCAAACACACGTGCGTATACTTAACTTTACGACTGTTAGTAATTCCACTGAAATCCATGGGACTATTCCTGGCAGAATAGCTAAGCAGATGCATAAGTGTTTGCAGGATCCAAGCCACAGACTGCATGTTAAGGCTCCCGGAAACTAGGGTGGTAGGTCTGATATAGAAGACAGGATAGACAGATTTTATTTCATAGGGTTTCAAATAAAGGGTCAAATTCTTCCCAGATTACTGACATGAGAAATCTCATTTGCTCCAGAATGATCTTGTTTGTTAATTATTGTTTGGTCTTACTTATCTCATTATTTGTACAGCATCTTTGGGAAGGATGAAAGAATCACTTTGCAATTATTACTTTTCATTAGTAACCATTATTTCCTCGTAAAAATAATAATTGCTGATCATTTCTACTTACAAGATACCCAGTGCCTCTCGGTGCCCAATGCAATCTAACAAAGCCAACTAACCAATGTTGGAAACAGAAGCTGAAATGAGGCCCAGCAGCTGTCAGAAGACAGGCGCAGGAAACACTAATGTTAATCAAAAACAGTAGTCCTGTCTCCCGAATCATTTCCTGTTATAGTCCCATCTACAAACTAGGTGCAAGTGTACATTTCAAAGAAAGAAAGCCATGCTGATCTGGTTGTGTCCTACCAGTATGTGCTCTGATTTGCAGTTCTCTCCTTTTCATACTTTCAGATCTGCTCATAAATACATCGGGGTGAAATACAGCCTAATGCCAGCCTGTAAACACAAGGAAAATGTTTAAAAAGCCAGAACATTATAAGGGAATGAGATCTTTAGGCACAAACAAAGGGAAAAGAAGGATTGCCTTATGCTTAAGATGCTGGACTAGAACTCAAAACACCTTTGTTCAGTTCCCATTTCTGCCACTGACTCCCTGAATAACCTTGGTCAAGTCATGCAATCTCTCTTTGACTCAGCTTCACATTGGGTGTGATAAATCCCTGCCTCACAGGGGGAAACACATTCATCTCTATGATTCTTCAGTGATAGGAGTCATCGAGTACCTAAACAGATAACTTTAGACAGGTAAGTTTGAAAATTTTGCCCTACGTTACTTGCCCAAATTAATCAGTGGTTTTGTGATTTAAACAGAGAATCAATGACAAAACCAGAAATGGAACCCAGAATGTCAAATTCCCAGTCCTCTGTTCTAGCCATTGGAAAACCCTCCTTTGAACACAAGTCTACCTATGGTACTTATGGCCATGCTGATTCTGGACACAACAGCGAAAACCACAGGGATTTGAGAAGTGCTTTTAACCTTGATTTTATATGAATTTTATTTGAATGCATCTTGACCGGGCAGTCACTGGAGCTAGCGGAAATGTTTAACAAGTTGATGAATTTTGAAAAAAATATGGAGAAATTTTCCAAAAAGTTTTCCCAAGATTTTGGCCAGCTCAATATTTCTATCTGCAAAGTCAATTTTAGCAGCTTCAGGAAAATGTGACTGGCTGGAATTTTACTTGACCATTATTATTTTAGCCTCCAAATGCCATCGCACGGCTCCTACGTTCACAGATGAGACTGATGTTGCTCTGGAGCACCTCAGCACATGAACCATCCTTATTCCATTTGGAAAGCATTTTGCTCATTGTGGACTCTACCAAAAATAAATGAGAACTCATGCGAACAACATCCTGTTACAAAGCAGGGGCCAATTAAAGCGCCACTAGGTGGCATCAATCTCCAAAGATAGAATATGGATCCCAATATACAAAGGAGAAATACCAGATTTTAATAGTTTTTCCATTGTTATGTGCAGTGCGATGGTTGCTGGTCCCAGGATATTAGAGAGGGTAAGCTTGAAAGCTTGTTTCTTTCACCCACAGAAGCTGGTCCAGTGAAAATCATTACCTCACTCACCCTGCCTCTCTAGATTTTAATAAAACGCCAGAATGTTCCTAGAAAAAAAAATGCTTTGATTGCAGTTCAGTTGGGGAAATGAGAGTCTTTAATACAGTGTGATCCTGTACCTGACTGTTTGCTAACTGATCAAATACTTAACATGCCCCACCTCAAAGCCCCGTAAACATTAGGACAGATTTGGCTCTGTTACTTAAGTGTAAATGTGGAGCTAACTGAGTACCTCCCAGGATCAGGCTTATGGTCCCTACATAAAAAAGTATCATGTCTTAAAAAAAAACAAACAAAAAAAAAACGACCCCACGGATCAGATACTCTAATGTCCTCTGGTTGCTTTGCACCACTCCTGCCGTGCAGAGCGGCCATAAACCCGGCAGATCTGGCCAGCTGAAGATAGCCTCTGCCTGGCTTCCATGCCACCATTTGATCCCAGCTCTCAGTGCAGTGGGCACTGCCCTGGCATTTCCATACCTCAGCAAGTCCCTGCTGCAACAACAGTCCCTTGGGGGCTGTCAACAACTGGCACACAGTGGAGCAGCCCTGAGGCTCTTTTGCTTTACCCTGGGGCACAGAACCAGCCATAGGATCGGGGACAGGGGATAAAGGCATTTTACAGCTGCCTTTGCATCCCGCCCTCAGTAAGCCATGCCAAGGGCATCTCAGCCACAGACCTACGCTAACCAAACTTGATGTTTCAACAGCCAGATGAAATCAAGGGAGAATATTTACCACGGTGCAAACTTGGTTGAATAATCTATTCCTATCAGTCCATTTCGAGTCTCCTTGTAAGATGCCACCAGGTTCTAGTCACACAATAAAAAAGAAAAACTTGAAAACATTATATAGGCAGCCTGCAAGTTATGCTTTCCTGGATGTTTGAGATAGATATTTGTGCAGGGCAACGCTCCCATTAGTGACTGTCTACCACCATTATTCTGCTGTCAAATTATTTCCTCCAATGCACAATATTTAAGGGCCCCAGGAGTTTTTATTACAGCTCCTGGATTATGTGTAATAAATTCTGCTTTCCTTTGTAGTAGACTTTTACAGGCACAATGGTGATATGGTCTTTCTGATCCCTACTGAGAGTGATCAATCAACGAATCTGACCCAAGGCCTAATTTTCAAGAGCCAGTTGCTCTGATAGCTGATGGGCTGGCCCCTGGATCATTTGGATTTGAGGATCAGATTGGAAGCAGTGTTGTTTTTTTTTATTTTAGACTGCCCCGTGCAGGTAAAGAGTCACATTCTGATCTCCACTACACCCCTGACACCCAGATTTGCACTTCTAGGGCCAGATTCTCTGGTTCCACATCATCAAAGTGGGGATAAAAGAGAATGCTAGGGATCCTGATTTTCTGCCTGGTCCCCAGTTCTGGTGCATGTAACAGCAGCCTATGGGCTGCTCGGACTTGTACTGGGCTAACAATACCCAAGGGAGTAGCAGTACCACCAGCTACACAAAGCCACAGTGCCTCATGCTCCAGCCATGCCTCCTGACCTGACCTGCTCTCTGTTCTGGAGGCTGAGTGGGCACAAAGGTCAATTGTGACAGTTCTACACCAACCAGGAACCCAGCCTGAGTAAGGGGGGGACATCTAAGGGTTGATCCATAATAAGCAACACCACCATCATTATATGAGTGTGAAAAAGACTGAGATTGATCTTCTCTGAGCTGCACAGGAAAAAGGAAGAGGTTTGCCCATTATTTGTCCCAGAAACAAGACAGCCGCCATTCTGACCAACCCCAGGGCCCTGCTAAGGTGAAAGCACAAACCCCTACAGCTTGAGCCATAGACCTAGGTTCTCAAGAGGAGAGTTGTAACAGACCCGTATCTCTGTGGATTGGGCACAGCGGGGGACATCTAACCCACACTCAGCAGGCGGTTAGATAAACATATTCTGCTTTATCAACTAATCTGTGCTGGGACCTGGTGCACAATAGACAATCCAAGAAAAACATATTGCACTGCTGTCATGGAGTACACAGGGCCTTAGTCTAAATCTAGGCAGTGAGGCCTAGTGGATAGGACACTATTCTCTTCTTGGCTCTGACCTGTTGGGTGATTTCAGACAAGTCACTTTGCATCTCTGTGCCTCAGTTTCTTCACCATCATGGAGATGATGATGCTGACCTCCTCTGTAAAGTGTTTTGAGGTCTATGGAGGAAGAGCACTACACAGGCGCTAAGGAAATCCTAGTGGAAGCTGAAACAGGAGGAGGTGCGGGGGAACACTGGCAAGAAAATGCACACACCGTATCCCAGAAGTAATGCTGCAGCCTCACTAAGGCCTGGGTCTCTCCTCCACTGCAGGAGAAGGCTGTTCGTGGATCAGTTGGGGGATCTGTGGTGGACATCACCAGCTTGTTACCATGGGAACAAGCCACTGGAGGCAGCTCAAAGGTAGGGAGCTCAAAAAACAAGGACGAGTTGCCTTCAGGGCTATGGGTTTGATTCTTTCTGAGTCAATATGGAAACCCTGGTCTCTGTAAACAGTGAATGGGAACTCCCCACAAATGAGGGCTCTGAGTCTCCCAGCATTGGAAGGTGCTCTATTCCAGGCGACAGAGACATATGCTTTTAGAACAGCCGTGTCCAATACATTCGCCACTAGCCACTATTGAATTGTGGCTAATGCATGAGCAATGCGTTGGTGTATTGAAGACGCTTTTTCTGCAGTCAATTTTATAAAATCGAGGTACAGATCAAGAAAAAGAATGTTAAGTGTCACACGGAAGTAATTTGGGGTTCGTAGTACCTATTTTATTTTTTGTAAGGTCTACTTTTTTTGATATAAATAAAAAATAATTTGAAATGTCGTTTGTAGTATATTTTTTAATCCTTTTTTATAATGTGACAAATAAGAGAAATTCAAAACCACAAGTGTGGCTAGCATCGAATTTCTATTGGACACTGCTGTTTTACACCATGCAAGTTCAACGCTCACTGATGGCCCATCCAGGGGGAGCATGTCACTACACACATTCCAAGTCACTGTAGGGTGACCAGATGTCCCGATTTTATAGGGACACTCCTGATTTTTGGGTCTTTGTCTTATATAGGCTCCTATTACTCCCAACCCCCGTCCCGATTTTTCACACTTGCTATCTGGTCAACCTGAGTCGCTGACACATGTGACAATGTTTTGTCCTTCTATCCTGCCACCCGGAGATCTCCAAGCATTTACCACGAGTCTGAGTTCCATTTCAGCAGCTCATCATACACAGCTTTCCAGGGATTAACGTGCAAGTTCTCTATCTTATGGCACAGCTATTCTTAGCAATGATGTTAGCTGGGGCTATACTCTGCTCCCGACCAACATGCATTCTGCTCCATTTTCCTATATGTTGCTTCGTGTGCGTATAAGTGAAAGCTAACCAACATTAAGATCTTTCCTTTCAAAACTGAAGTTAATGCCTAAGTATTTCATTTTTGGTTGACCGTTTAAAATTGTTGGGCAAATCTGTACATTAATGCATAAGCAGCCAAACCATTTAAAGATTCTTCCAATTACTTAGATGGTAAATTCCTTCGAGAAGGGACCATCTATTTGTTCTGTGTTTATACAGCGCCTAGCACAATGGGGTAATGGTTCTTGCCTAGGGCTCCTAAGTCCACAATAATACTACTAATAAAGTTAATAAATTTAGCTTCAAACTCTTTACAATGATTCCCTTTTAAAAATAAGTAGACAGAGGCAGAGCTCTATATAGCCCATGTTTTCAAGAGTGGTCACTAGCTCGGCGTGTTTCCCATGCAACATCTTGGGATCTGATTCAGAGTTGCCTAGCACCCTAAACTCCACCTCAATTCAATAGGAGCAGCAGCAGATGAATTGTTTTGTGGCGACGTTTTCCTACCCTTCTGTCCAAACTCCTCGAGCACGGGAATGCATCCGTCTTCTACGCCTGGGGCCAGAGGCTTTAGCTGATCTGGCATCTGCACAGTAGGACGGACTTTGGCCTGAGCCTCCACTGCTTTTCGGAAATGGGTATAGACATCAGGTAACCTGAGTGGATTACAGCAGTTAGGACTGCACAGGGAACAGGCCCTCATGGGTTTCCTCACACAGCAATACGCTACCACAGCACAGTAAGTCTTTGAAGGGGCAGGGTTAATATTTTAACTGTGAGCTTGTGACCTTAGAAACCCCTCAGTGCCTAGTAGTAAAGGGTCCAACATTCTGTCAGCAACTCTGATCAGGCCTGACAAACTCACTACACCAAACACATTGCAATATTTATCTATATAGGCTGCTGTGTGAGGTATCAAATGAACGCTGCTGGTACACTGGTCATTAATAGCGTTGTGAACTGAATGTACAAATGCTGTATGAGAAATTATGGATGCTTACTGATATGCTGCTATCAAGTCTGCAATGAAACCAAGGGAGAAACTGGTTTCTTCCAGACAGGAGGAAAGGTAGTTATCGCACCATCCCTCATGTACATTAAGAAAGCCCCATTTGGGCTGAAGGCCAATCTCTGTCAGCAGAAAAGCAGCTCTGAGAGATACCTCTGGCAGACATAGTGAAATGGGGGGGCGGATGAAATGATCTGGATTTCCCCAGTTCCTCAGCACAGGAGTGTGGGAGGGAAGAAAACTGCAGTGCTGAGCAGGAGAACAGGTCTGAAAGAAGCCAGGGCCAGCAGTGCCAATGTAAAGTCAGGCTGCTCCTATCTAGCCACTGCACTCAGTGCAGGGGGCTTCTCTGAGCACAGACAGCACTCCTCCATCCCCACTGCCTCATGCCCACGCTGTGAACAACGGCTCAGCCCTGCGGGCGCTGCAGTAACCCAGTTGTGTGGGCACCAGGGCAACACGGGATAAACAACGAAGCAAGAGGAGCAGACTGTGCCTTGGGGGGAGGTGAAAATAATAAATGAGTAAATCTCCCCCCACCAATCACTGATGCACATAGGCCAACAGGCCCCTCTCCTCCTGGTACAGAGGGGCCAACAGGCCCCTCCCCTGAGGTGCAGGTGGGCCAACAGGCCCCACCCCTCCCCATTGGCACAGGTAGGCCAGCAGGCCACGTCCGTCCTTCCTTCCTATGTGGTGCAGGTGAGCTAAACAGCCTCCCCTCTCCCACCCCCACTGGTGCAGCTGAGCCAAGAGGCCCCGGAGGCAAAGCCTCAGCTGGTGTCGTCCTCACTCCATTAAAGCCAACAGAGCTACGACAGTTTACACTGTCTGAGGATCCGCCCCCTGACCTCGCAGTGAACGCAGTGGCAGAGAGAATGGGCAGCATTTCCAGGCACAGAGTGAAGGTAGAGCCCAGCCTACCTGGAAATGGGGCTGAAGGGCAGGTCGTCCCGGTGATAGAGAGTGGATGCCCAGAAGGTCTGGATCTTCACCCCGTGCTGGGCGCATACCCGCTGCAGCGCCTTTTCCAAGTCCAGCTCCTCTTTCGTCACCTAGCACCAACGGGGAGAAAAGCAGCGGGATGCTCTTCTGTCTGCACACCGCACACGCAGCTGGGAGCATCTGGGGTGCCTCATGCACACTGATCCCCACTCTTATGTCCTCCCCTTTCCCAGATTTGGCTTTGGCCTCAATCCCTCGCACCCCTCCCATTAAGAAAGGAGTGCAACCAAAATGCCAACAATTCCTATAGACATTATATTCTGGGTTTCATTGATTAGAGCAACACATATCAGCTGCCCCTCGACCGGTCCACTATTACATCTTGATTCTGCACCCAGGGTAGCCAACGGGAGTCCTACCATTGACTGCACAGGCCTTGGATCACGCTCTTAGTTGGCCAATTTCTTTTGGGTATTGTGACGGAGTCAGACCAGAAGGATATAAGAGAGTGCTGGAAGGCAGGTACATTAGTCTCAGGATGTGTAGGTCCCTGTTCCCTGGATAGCCAAACAAAGGCTACTCCAGGCCAATCAAGACACCTGGGGCCAATTAAGAACCTCCTACAAAGGAGCAGAAACAGCTAGCCTGATTGAGACACCTGAAGCCAATCAGGGACTGGCTGAAACCAGATCAAAACCTCCCAGTTAGTCAGGTGGGCTGTGGGTGTCAGGAGCTGTGGAAGGAAGTTGTGCTGTTGGTGAGACTGAGTGGTGGACAACATATCATACAAAAGGAAGGAGGCCCTGAGGTAAGGGTGAAGTGGGGTTTGAAGAATCGGGGACTGCTGTGGGGAAGTAGCCCAGGGAATTGTATTGTGTTTTGTGCCTAAAAGGTCAGCCATCTTAGCTGATACTATTAGGGTCCCTGGGCTGGAGTCCGGAGTAGAGGGCGGGCCTGGGCTCCCCCATTTTCCATCTTCCATACTGGCCTGTGATGAAGGTAACTCACTAGGTGGTGACTCTTGCCAATTATACTGAGAAAGGGAGGTCACTCTGGGGCCTAGATGAGTTTCTGAGGCCCCTCAATCTCCCAGGAAGTGCAGGACCCACAAGTACAAACTTGGAGCTTTGTCACAGTATCATAACAGAGCTGGTTGTTGGGAAGGAATTTGAAGGGGAAGAGGAACAGCTCAAGGAGGGCGATTCACTGTGGCAGAAGGCATTAAAGAACTGGGTCCACATCCCACTGATATCCAGGGACTCTTTCCACCCACTGCAGTGGGCTGTGCAACGTGCCCAGAGCTGCAGGATGGATGGTCGAGACAGGAGCCATTGGCAGAGCCAGGAGTCGATGTGACAAGATGGGGTAAGTAGGGAGGGGAACAGCGGTGACGGACTTTAAACTCGGATTAAGCTGCTTGTTCTGGGTGGATTCGTGGATTTTTAAATCCAGATCAAGGCAAGCGGATGAAGTTCTGGCCTTCCCAGGGGCTGTGGCTAGGGTTCCCAACTCGGACTGACGCTATTCCGGGAGATTTTTTTTTCCCCAGCATGACGAATCAACATTTCCTTAAGGCATCCTATCAAAATCTCCCGGATTGCTTTCAACAGTCACCAGGAGATCAATGCTGATTCCGGGAGACTCCAGGCCAATCCTGTGGCTGTGATGCAGACTCGTGGCTAGGGACACTGCAAGTTTCCAACAGCCACTAACAATGAGCTCACTGAGGATAAGCTGACACTGCCCCCGTCTCTGCCCCACATCATATACCTGGCTCCCTTCTCAGACCTGTTCTGGACTCTGACACACAGTTGGGCAGTTCTAATTCAAGCCAGAAGAGGGAAGTGGTGGCCCCTACCAGCCAGCCAGGTCATCATCATGACACTTCTACTTCTCTGACTGCAGGAAAATACCCTGCTGCTCCCTCCTTCCCCCTGCAGCTCTTACATCAGAGCAGTCAATTCCTTATTCTCCCAGTGAACTCCTCCTCCAGATCTGCTGTGCAGAAACTAGTAGAGCTCCACTTCTGCCAACAGAATGACATCCCACCAACAAGACAGTCTCTCCTCTTTTGCTTCCTAGCCACCTCTGTCCGAATTCAGGGGCGGCCTCACTGCCTCCACTTCCCTATATACAGCCACGCTGGGCTCTTTGCCGGTGTCTCCTTGCTCCCGCTGCATCCTACCTGCCTGCTTCTGGCTCCCAGTCTGAGCAAGGAGCCAGGGCCTGGCAACGTGTGCCCATCACACCTGCACTTCAAGAGGCAAACAGCAGTTTCCAGTAGGAGGGAGAATACTGCTCCACCCTGGAGTCTCAGCCCAGCTCTGTCCTCTGGCATCCAGAAACTGCTTTCCTCCAAGGCACAGTGCCTCAGAGTGGCCATTCACAACCAGCAATCGGTACCTCCTCTAGGTCACCCACAACTGATTCTCATCAGCCACTCCGACCTAAGACCTCCCTGGGAATTAGCTAGCTTCCGAAGGGTTGATGACATGACAGAAGCAGGGAACATCTAGGACTCTGAATTCACAGGCCAGGCAAGTCCAAAACTGGCAAGAACTTTTAGTGCAAGGCAATTTTCTGCTGTGCCGACATGGTTCAAACCTCTCCTTTACCTCTTCGTGGAAAGCGACAGCAGCCACGGTGCCCAGCAGCGTAATAAGATCATGAACCACATCTTCTGGATTCCCTTTCCTTACCACCAAATTACTGTGGATACACAACACGGGAATGAATTAGGCTTTATGCTATTATTTATTATTTATTAATTATTTGTATGACCGTGGCACCTAGGAGCCTGTCATGGACCAATAGCCCAAAGTGCTAGGGGCTGTACAAACACAGAACAAAAAGATGGTCCGGCCCCAAAGAGCTTGCAGTGTAAGGATGAGACAAGAGACACCAGTTGGATACAGCCAGAGAGAGGCAGAAGCATAAAAAGAGAGAGAATATTTAGTATTGCCTCTTTTGTCCTTTCTCCTTTCCCCCACTTTCATCTGCACATGAACCTCACTGGTCATGATCCACTGAATGCAGATTGTGTGGGACAGGATCAGTGTCTGCACCTGTGTTTGTGAGGCACCTAACATGCCTTTGGGTGTGTGGGGGAAAAGATTAATTTATTGACATCAAGCAAAACAATGCAATGACTCTGGGTATCTCCGCCATAGTTAAAGCGACACTGTCAGGACATAAGAACTTAAGAACGGCCACACTGGGTCAGACCAAAGGTCCATCAAGTCCAGTCTCCTGTCTTCCGACAGTGGCCAATGCCAGGTGCTTCAGAGGGAATGAACGGAACAAGCAATCATTGAGTGATCCAATTTAATACTTCGGGCAATTTAAACTCAGTGTTTAGATTATGCAAAAACACTGCTTCAAGAAAGGGCTTGGCTGGGTTTCAGTGGGGGGCATAGAGAGACCTGCTGTGGAAATAGCTGTCCCCTTCTACATGGTCAACATGGATGTGAAAGGAGAGTTACGCATGGAGAGGCACCACTATGCATGGATCTAAGGAGAGGGAGAGTTACGATCTGGTCTGTTAATACTATGGCCTTGAAAGGACATGCCAAATATTAACAGATGGAGCATATGTCCGAATGATCTTAAAAACCAGAGGTCTTCGCCACGTGAGCTAAAGAAGAATCTCTTATCTGCAGAGATGTTAGGTCTTATATGTGGCTTTTGTGAGTCAATCACAAGGCATCACACGTGTTTGAGCAGTTCTGAATCTTTCCAGTACAGGCCAGTGGCACATACACATCCTGGCCAGTTCATTCCCTTCGTTAGGGATTCTAATTGATCCTCCTAAACTAGCATAACCCCTTTTACGGACCAGGGAGTATTGCAGACCTAAAGGTATTCTTCAGGCGTTGTGATCCACATCTGTCACCACTGCACCCTCTCAGGAGAGGGGCAAGCCACTTGCTGCAAATTCTGCTACCCAAAGACCATTATTATCTTGCTGTGATAATAACATGAAGAAAAAGGTGCTTGGAAGATTTTAGATCGTAATAACTTTCCCAGACCAGCATGGACAAGCATTGCTACAGACTAGGGACTGAATGGCTAGGCAGCAGTTCTGCAGAAAAGGACCTAGGGGTTATAGTGGATGAGAAGCTGGATATGAGACAAAAGTGTGCCCTTGTTGCCAAGAAGGCTAATGGCATTTTGGGCTGTATAAGTAGGGGCACTGCCAGCAGATCAAGGGATGTGATCATTCCCCTCTATTCAACATTGATAAGGCCTCGTCTGGAGTACTGTGTCCAGTTTTGGGGCCCACACTACAAGAAGGATGTGGAAAAATTGGAAAGAGTCCAGAGGAGGACAAAAAAAATGATTAGGGGGGCTGGAGCACATGACTTATGAGGAGAGGATGAGAGAACTGGGATTATTTAGTCTACAGAAGAGAAGAATGAGGGGGGATTTGATAGCTGCTTTCAACTTCCTGAAAGGGGGTACTAAAGAGGATGGACCTAGACTGTTCTCAATGGTGGCAGATGACAGAACAAGGAGTGATGGTCTCAAGTTGCTGTGGGGGGGGTTTAGGTTGGATATTAGGAAAAACTTGTTTACTAGGAAGGTGGTGAAGCACTGGAATGGGTTACCTAGGGAGGTGGTGGAATCTCCTTCCTTAGAGGTTTTTAACAAAGCCCTGGCAAAATCCTGGCTGAGATGATTTAGCTGGGATTGGTCCTGCTTTGAGCAGGGGGTTGGACTAGATGACCTCCTGAGGTCCCTTCCAACCCTGATATTCTATGATTTTCCTGAGGACTGTGTTATCAGTGGTATAACATTGAGCTATGGGCTACACAGAAAGCCATGGTCCATGCTGGTCTACGAAAACATCTTTCATACATCAAGGGCTCAAGCCAACCAGGAGATGCAACTCCCTAGGGACAGGAAGGATGGTCCAGTGGTTAGAGCACTAACTTGACACTAGGGAGACCAGTGTGCAATTCCCTCTTCTACCACAGATTTTCCTGTTACTTAGCCAATCTTCGTCTGTTTCCTTCTGTAAAAAGGGGATAAAAATACTTTCCTACCATACAAGGGTGTTCTGAGAATAAATACTTTATATAACATGAGGTGCTCAGATATTATGGTAATGAGGGCCATATGAGAACCTTAGATAGACAGATATCCCATAACTGCTGACCATGGGGTTTCTTGAATAATCTTCTGAAATATCTGGTCCTGGCTGTTGCTAGAGACAGGCTATTGGGCAAGTATGGGAATTCCTGTGTTTTTATGGTACTAGCAATAGGTGTTCAAACATGATTGTCACTAGCATTGCTTGCTCCGTAGTACAGACACGTTTTAAGGAAGAGGAAGTGGAAGAAGAATAAAGTTGGTTAAAAAATAAAACAGACTCAAGTTTATGACAAATTTTCCTGTACCTTCCTTTTTTCTTGAGTGTTTGCCTTAGATCCTTCACGCTTTCCATTACAAATCTGAGTCGATAAGGCCCAGTCTTTGGGAAACCATAGTAATACGTTCTTAGGTAATGTCTTGGATCAAAGCAGTAGAGAGGAATGACATAGTCTGCGTTGTTCTGAGCCCAGCATAGTACCTGGAAATAGAGAGAGATGTTAATGCTCCAGATGTTTTCTTTCTGTACAGCAATTCATAGCACCATTTCAATTTTCCTTTATTCAGACTCATAATGAAAAAGGAAGACATGCAACTGGATATTGTACTGTAACTTTATTATATAAATGTAACCCTTCTGCCCATCAGAGTTGGCAGCAACAAGGGCCGGGTTCAGTATCCAGGGGTTCCATTCCAATAGCACAATACAAAAACCGGCTCGAGCCCCCACCCAGTGACCTGGGACAACCATATACCACCCCTCTGGGCGTCTGTAAGAGACAATACTTCCCCTCTCGCAAGCACAGAGTCTGAGTGTACCAAAGCCTTTTAATAACAGGGAGAAACGATGTGGCATTATATTGGGGAAACACCACAAACAAGGTTAATAAACCAAATCATGAACCAGAAGCCCCCCTCCCAGCAAATAGGCCATGGCCTTCCCTTTGGCTCTTGAGTTCCACAACCCCAAAAAGTCACTCAATAGTCCCAAAAGTCCAACAGCCCAAGAGTCTCTGTCCTTGGTCCGTGCAGAGTTCAAAAGTCAATTGGCAGAGTCTTACCTCCCAGCCTGGGTGGAAATGGAGGGTAGGGCAAGGGGCACCTTACGTGGTCCGAAGCCGACTGCGCCGCCTCTCCGTGAGTTTCCACTGCAGCTCTCCCCGCAATTGGCTCTGCTCCGCTCCGCTGGCTGTCCCACGAACCGCTCTGCCCGTTGATCCGCTAGCTGCTCTGCTAACCGACACACAGACAGCTGTGCCGCGCCGGTCACTCTGCCCGCAGCACCAACGCCTCCGCTAGTTGACACACAGACAGCTCCGCCGCACCGGTCACTCTGCCTGCAGCACCAACGCCTCCGCTAGTCGACAGACAGCTCTGCTGCACCAGTCACTCTGCCCGCAGCACCAACGGCTCTGCTAGTTGACACACAGACAGCTCTGCCGCAACAGCCACTCCGCAGCACCAACAACTCCGCTAGCCGTCCTGCTAGCCGACACACAGACTGCTCTGCTGCACCAGCCACGCTGCACTTTTTTCCAGCCCCCCTACTTAAGACAGTGCTCAGTGATTTCTTTAGCTCTTAAGTGATTTCAGCTCACAGTAGGGGAGCCTTAGTGCAGGTGCCCCAGTGAGCCCAAAGCAATTTTCAGCTCAGCAGCCTAGAACCAGGCTCCTAATGGAAGCAAAATTCAATTCTGACATTCCACAGTGGAGAGAGGCAGAGTGCAATAGGTCTGGGAGGCCTTCAGACAGAGCCCTCACCAAAAGGTATACGTGCTTGTCCATCACCTCTCTCCATCTCACAGTGTTCTGAAAACGCATGGCCCTTGCCCAGTGAGTGCTACCTAGATGATGGCGAGTCCCTCCATCATAACAAGGGCCAAGTACATGTCCATAGTCCTTCATTCACATAATCACAGTAACATCACTTTATCATTCCTGCCCCAATAACATAGAAACTGGGGCTCCCTCATCAGCCGAAGTGGCCATGTGGGCTGCTGTGGGCTCAGGCTAGGCTCAGTGGGTGTGTCTATGCAAATTGACCAGCCCCAGACTTATTTTGCAAGGCTCACTGCAATTCCCATAGTTCGCCACCAGATGTCAGAATATATCTCATTCCTGACACTGCTTACATATATTATAGGGTCTGTCTCTCTCTCTCTCTTTTCCAGGGCCTGATCCTGCACAGACTTTGTAGGCAAAACTCCCAGTGACTTAAAAAAGACCAAGATCTATCATCTTGGTATCTAGGTACCAGCTCTAAAAGTCAGAGACTTCCTCAAAGGGGCTCACACAGCACAGAGGTGAAATGTAGGTACATCCATGCCGACTGAGTCAGTAATCACATCCCCACACAGAAGTGCCTCAAGGCTTTTACAGCTGCCCCCTCCAACCTTCCCCTCCCCACGCACAGAGCCAAACCCCTACATCACAGTTACCACAGGGCATGGGGGCAAGGAGACAGCAACAGGGGCACTTTTCAATGCCATCCTCACTCTTGCCCTTGGCTGGGATCTGCAGGATTCTCAGACCCTCTGCTGGCAGACGGAGAGGTTAAAACGTGGCCCTAATTCAGGGTAACCAGATGTCCTGATTTTACAGGGACAGTACCGATTTTTGGGTCTTTTTCTTATATCGGTTCCTATTACCCCACACCCGCTATCCTGATTTTTCACATTTGCTCTCTGGTCACCCTACTCTAATTTAACAGGCTAAAATTTGTGGACTGTGTCCAGAATAGGTCAGAGCATGAAAGACACCGTGGCAATATCTGTAATGGGGTGGTGCTATCGCCAGAGTTCTGGTCAAATTCCAACCTGGGCAACTGTTGGGGGTCTCCCTAAATTCCCCTCTAGTCCCGCAGGGCACTGCATTGACACTCCTGCTCCTGAAGCAGGTAGCAGTGCTATGTGCTGCTGAGAGCTCTGCCTTTCACCTCCAAAGATCCCTAGAGGTCCCAGCCCTACCTCCCAGAGGTGATGTTTGCCCTGCGTTTGGAGATCCTTGGATGGCCGGTGCTAGAACAACTACCTGGTGCGACATCTGAGATCGCCAAAGAGCCAGGCCAGGTCTTGTCCCACTGCATTTCCTAGGGCCCTGCAGATCATTACCGTGCCCTGAGCATCCCCGCTGCCCTCGGGGGCACCTGAGAGCACCTGTCCCCACCCGAAATGCCCAGCCCCCGGCTTCCCCCACTCCGAACCCTGCCGCCGGAGCTGCCCCTGCGGCCTCAGCAGCAGGCTGGGGTCCCCCAGGCCGCTCGTGCCCCGGGGATCGCCCCCCGCAAACCCCGGCTCTCAGCAGCCGCCCGCGCGGGAGGAGCTAGAAGGCGCCCGGGTTACATAAAGCCACGTGCGGGCAGCACGGGACGCAGCTGCAAAGCGCCCCGGGGCCGGGCTCGGGGACTCAGCCCAGCCCGGCGCGGCTCGGCTCGGCTCCGCCCGCGGCGCCGCCTGCCCCCACCTCGCTGTCGTGGGCGCGCAGGTCATTGCGCAGCAGGCAAATCACCGTCCGCGGCGCGGCCCCCGCCATGCCCGGCCCGGGGCTGCCCAGCTGGGAAGAGGAGCCGCTCCGCCTCCCGCAGCCCTGGCCGGGCCCCCCTGCCGCCGCCGTGCTACGGCAACCCTGTTGCAGGGACAGGACCGGGCTCGTTCGCCGCGGGCTCGCTTTGCACTGGGGGGCGGCATTTCCCCGCCGGGTGCTCAGCCTTGAGGTGCACTCACAGGTCCCGGGCCTGATTTCCAGGCGCCGGGAAGGTCGCCCAGAGCCCGAAGGCAGCTGTAGAAACGCCAAGCCCCCAGGTTTTCCCCTTGTGGCGTACAACTGTCCTGGCCTCACAACACTGAAGGTCCATAGCAGAGCCGCCCTGTGTCTCTAGTCTCATGGTGATCGGGTTTTCTTAAATGTCAACAAACACCCCCCCCCCCCGCAAACAAATCAATCAACTCAAACCAATATCCCAAGCAGAGATTTTCCCCTGAAAAAGAAGAGCTGGACATGCCATGAAGTCCACTATGGCATTTCCTCCTGCTGTGGACTTTGGGCAGCGGCATGAAACCTTCGGAGATGGATAGATAAATTGTCACCAAAGCATTCTCTGGCCTTGGTGACAGCCTGGAAAGCAGATGGCAGCTATGTCTACACTGGCACTTCTGTCGGTATAACTTATGTCCTTCAGGGGTGTGAAAAAATACCCCTCTGAGCAACACAAGTTACACAGACAGAAGTGCTGGTGTGGACAGCACTATTCTGGAGGTGGTTTAATGATGTCGACGGGAGAGCTCTCTCCCGTCGGCAAAGAGCAGCTATATGGGCAATCTTACAGTGGCACAGCTGCATCGGTACAGCTATGCTGCTGTAAGCTCACTAGAGTATTCATGGTCCCAGAAGCAAGAGATATTGTGCTATCTGGTGGAGATACAAAGGAAGGAGTCTCTTTTTCCCACCATCTGGGCTCGGCTGTCTCCATATAGACCTGGTCTCCACAGCTCAGAACCGAATGGCAGAAAACTCCTCCGTGGTATGCACATTAAGTGATGTTTTCAGCAAGTTCCTGGCAAGTTTTCGATGGGCAAAGTTTGGGTACCTCTGTGATGGAGCATCCCTTAATACTCGTTTTCAGATTTTCAGCTATGACTATAAACAAATCCAAATACCAACTGCCTTGGATAATCCCTCTCCAGCTCCCACCTTCCCACCAACAGCCACTGGGCAAAATCAAAGAGGCCCTGATTCACAACAAAGCCCCACATTTCGGTGGGGTCACTGAAGGCTCTGCTATGTTACCACTGTGGCCATTCCATGGTGGTGTTCACTTAGGAACACACCCAGGAAAGTTGGGCATAGTCTGTGCAGGCAAGCTGCATGCTAACCTTCCAGAAGGGGGAAAATCCTGCAGCTGGTTCTCTCTTGAACCATGCCAAGGGCACATCTGTACATGCTCATGCTCCATAGTCTCCACTTCCTCACCCGACACTAAGTAGTGGGACCTATTACCACCTATTGAGGGTGTGGAACCCCTGTGGGCCAGCCTATATTCCACCTTGGTTCAATGGCCAGCCTGGGATATTAGTTGGTGGCTCCTTCACGGGGCCTTGAGCATGGACGTGTACATGGTGCGGTTCACTGCTGTCCGTTTTGCGGCATGAGGGAGACCCTGGCGCACTTTTACCTTGAGTGCACCAGGATGCAACCGCTTTTCCAGCTCTTCCTGGACTTACTTTTTGTGTTTTTGGCTGCACTTCTCCACCCACTTTCTCGTATATGTACACTCTATCCATGGCCCCACAAAGTCGCAGGACCTCCTCGTTAACCTCCTAGTGATGGCCACATTGGCCATCTATAACACCAGGGAGAAGATGTTGGCTGAGGTGGTTCTCTGAGACCATGAGTCCTATTTCCAAGTCTCTCTCTGTTCACACATCCTGAATTCCTCTGGGCAGCGTCCGCTGGTTCCCTTGACACCTTCGAGGAGCAGTGGGCACTGTCCAGGGTTCTCTGCTGGGTGTCTCCTTCAGGTTTCCTACTTTTGACCCTTTGACCTTCACATCTGTCCTTGTCATTTTTTCTGTTGTCCCCTGTAATTATTTGAGTCCCAGACTCAGTGGATCTTCCCCATAGGCTGGGGGAGGGTCCTTTATCCAGGGATGGGTGCAAACCCAAGAGGAGGAGCGGAAGTAAACAGGCCATTGTGAGGCTGTGAAGCTGCTCTAATATCTCCTGCTCCCTTATGGAGAGCAGTGGATCCATATAGCAATAACAGATCCTTGCTCCTGCACCTCCCGCCTCACTCCCAGCTCTCTGCTTTGTTCTACCCCACCCACAAGTGCATAACAATGGTGTGAATTCCCCAAGTCTGGCCTTTGCATGCACGGGACCTTACTGGTTCAGGCTGGGAGGCCTTGATAAAGATTTGCCCTGTAAAGCAGAACCCATTGGGGTATAGGCCAACTTCCTAGGGAACTCACCGAATCATGTTTAAAGCTTGTTAAAAGCAACTGATCATCAAGAGCATCACTAATAACTGTGATTGGAGTCAAAGGCTTGCCTCGTCCCATTGCTTCTGTAGTTCAACTGTGACACCCATTAGTGACACATCCCTTGCTCAGAGTCCAGATGACTCATGGAATTGTCCTCAAGGTCCATTTTGCATTCAACATTTATACTTAGTAACAAAAGGATTTGTGCAATATTCCTTACCTACCTCACTGGGTGTTCAGTCATATTCCCCTCCCCATGGGAACTCCTCTGGCACCCAGATTAGGATAATAGACTGGGAGGGAGACTGGGATGCGGAATCCAGAAAGTGAATTGCAGCAGTTCACCTGAGCATCTGGCCTTAGTCCTGAAGTTTTGAATGTTCCATTAATTCAATTTTTCCAAAGGAGACGGATCCTGATTCCTGGATGCGCCAGAGAAATCCTAGGCTGTTGTCACGCCCAACTTGCATCAAGCAGGGAGTCCTTGGTTTTGTTTCCATGTTGAGCACCAACTCTTCCAGACCCTCAAGAGCCTTAAAAACCTCTTTGCAGTGGCTGGCACAAGGAAATGATACTGATTTTCCATGTGACTCATAATTCCCTGGTCTCCTTCTTTTCCCTGCATTGCCATATTATATCCCTATATACGAACCTCACTGATTCACCTCCCACAGCTCACACTGGAGAAAAGAAAGGCAGAGCTGATAGCTAGTTTTAATAATTTGCCCATTTAAAGCAACACTGTCAGCTAAAGATTGTATATTGTAGACAAGTGCATGTCTCTCCCTATGTTACCAATAGCACCATAAGTCTTTAGAAGTGAAGGAAATTTAAAAATTCAGTTTATAAGTCACTATTTAGGCTCTGTTTCTATTTCCCTCAGTTTGGATGATAACAATAAACAAAATTGGTTTCATTTTTGTATATAGGTACAGTACTTGTGATCATGACACCACCTAGTGGCTTACGCAAAGTAAGCAGTCTTAGGATAAAAGGAAAGTTCCTCTCCTGGAGCCGTAACTGGTTAAAAGATAGGAAATAAAGGGTCATAATATACAGTTTTCACAATGGAGACAGGTAAATAGTGGGGTGCCCCAAAGATTTGTGTTGCGATCAGTGCTGTTCAACGTATTCATAAATGATCTGGAAAAAGAGGTAAACAAAACAGTGAAGGTGGAAAATTTGCTGATACAAAATTACGCGAAAGTTAAGTCAAAAACTGCGAAGGGTTACAAAGGGATCTCACAAAACTGGGTGACAAGGTGACAAAATGGCAATTGAAATTCAATGTTGATAAATGCAAAGTAATGCACACTGGAAAATATAATTCAAGTTAGACATACAAAGTGATAAGGTCTAAATTTGCTGTTACCACTCAAGATCTTGGAGTCATTGTGGCTAGTTCTCCAAAAACATCCATTCAATATGCAGTGGCAGTCAAAAAAGTGGATGGGGGTGGGGTCCTGGGAGATTATTAGGGGGAGGGGGATCTCTGGAGGGAGTAGTCAGGGGACAAGGAGCAGTGGGGCTTAGATGGAGGTGGGGTTTTGGGAATGGTGATTGGGGCAGGGGGTCTCTGGAGGGGGTAGGAACCACCAGGAAAGAGATAGATGAGAAGACAAGAAAATATTCTAATATCACTATGTAAGGCCATGGTATGCCCATACCTAGAATACCGCATGTAGTTATGGTTGCCCCATCTAAAGAAGATATATTAGAATCAGGAAAGGTACAGAGCTAGGCAACAAGAACGTTTAGGGGAATGGAACACCTTCCATACAAGGAGAAATTAAAAAGACAGAGCCTGTTCATCTCAGAAAAGAGACAACTAAGGGGGGATATGATAGAGGTCTATAAAATCATTAATGGTACAGAGAAAATGAATAAGGAAGTGTTATTTACTCCTTGACATCACCAGAGTGGCAGTAAGATGGACAGCTGAAGGCAAGCAGAAAGGAGGCCACCCAAAAAACAACATGGCGAAGAGCTGGGGAAGCTGAGCTGAAAAACCTGGGGCATAGCTGGGGAACCACTGAAAGACTTGTTAGAAACTGACTGGATGCCACATTCACCAGACCTGTACCACGTTGCAGTGGCTGGTAGGGGAACCTGGGCCTCCCTGATACTCCAGGTTCCATGCAGGGAACCCTACAGCCAGCAGCCAAGGTCTACACTGGGGTGGGCAAACTACGGCCCGGGGGCCAGATCTGGCCCGCGTGTTCCTCCTAAATGGCCCCCGAGGTCCGGCTGGGGAGGCCCCTCCCTCGCTGACTCCTTCCCGCGCGGCCTCAGCGGGCCGCGCTGGGGAACTTGCTCCAGCCCCTCCCGCGCAGCCTCAGCAGGGCTGTGCTGGGGAACCTGCTTCAGCCCCTCCCACGCTGACCCCCACCCGTGCGGCCTCAGCGGCCCACGTGAGCAGCGCTGGGGGGCGGGGGCGGAGCTGTGCGGCCGTGTGTCGGCCAGACACGCTGTGTGCTCTGAAAGGTCAGCAATGCTGCGAGTCTCGCTCCGGGCCAGACACACTATTCTGAGCAGCGGCGAGATAGGAGGGCCAGGGCCGGGCCGGGCCGGCTAAGGGGGCAGAGGGTCTCGGGGGCGGTCAGGGTTTACAGAGAATGGGGGGAGATTAGATGGTGCGTGGGAGTCCCAGGGGGCCTGTCAGCGGGGCGGGGTGCGGATAGGTATCAGGACAGTCGGGGGCCAGGGAGCACGGGGGTTGGGTGGGGTCCTGGGGGATTATTAGGGGGAGGGGGATCTCTGGAGGGAGTAGTCAGGGGACAAGGAGCAGTGGGGCTTAGATGGGGGTGGGGTTTTGGGGATGGTGGTTGGGGCAGGGGGTCTCTGGAGGGGCCAATCAGGGGACAAGGAGTGGGGGGGCTTAGGGTGGTGGGTCTCGGTGTGGTGGTGGTTAGGGTGGGCAGTCAGGGGAGAGGGAACAGGGGGGCTTAGATAGGTGGTGGGGTTCTGGGGGGCAGTTAGAATGGGGGGTCTCCCGAGGGGGTGATCAGGGGACAAGGAGCAGGGAGGGGGTTGGATGGGTTGAGGGTTCTGGGGGGGGCAGTCAGGGGGCGGGAAGTGGGTGGGGGTCAGATAGGGGGCGGGACCAGGCTCTTTAGGGAGGCACAGCCTTCCCTACCCAGCCCTCCCCACAATTTAAAACCCCGATGTGGCCCTCGGGCCAAAACGTTTGCCCACCCCTGGTCTACATACTCTCAACCCAAGCTGCTCTTTCCCCGAGCTTCTTCCTGCTCTGCCTTCCATTGGCTCTCTCTTCCACTACTCCTCGGGGTAAAACTTTCCCGAAGGGCTAGGATCCCAGGGCTTTTCCTCCCCTCTGGGTTTTATCCTACTCACCTCTCTGGGAGGGAGGGGGGAGAAGCGGAACGGCAGCATGCTCAGGGGAGGAGGCGGAGCACAGGTGAGCTGCCAAACAGCTGATTCGGGTGGGGGCAGAGTGGAGGTGAGCTGGGGCGGGAGGGGCTGCTCTGGGCAGCATGGTGCAACAGCCTGCAAAAGCTGGAGCAAGACCACCATCTGCTGTGCCTGGCTGCCAGACATAGGGGCTGCGATAGCCAGAGCCCACCTGACGTGGTTCCAGCTCATTCAGCCCCTGTCCCTGGCCACCAGGCATGGGGGTAGGGGAGGGATGCAGCCTGCCAGCACTGCCTGCTCAGCCTGGCTCTTGCAGGCAGCCAACCTGGAGCGGTCAGCTTCAGCTGCATAAGAAGTGGCTCTCTCCTGCCAAACGTGCCGGGGGAGGGGGCAGGCACATCGGGAGGACAGAGCCCTCCACACCCCACTTCAGAAATCTGTTGGGGCGGGGAGAGCATGTGTGGAGGGGTCACAGGGTAGAGAAGATACATGGAGCCGTCTCATGTTCCCTCCCCTCCCCTGCCAGAGTCAGGAAGCATGAGTTGTCTATGCATGTAGATGTTGAACAGGATGGGAGAGAACTGATTCTTGGGAACTCCCCAAGTGAGGGGACTTGTGATGAAGGCACAGTGTCCCGTAACTACTCATTTGAGTGCATCCCTCCCAAAAGGACTGAAACTATTTCAGCACATTATCTTGCCACCTCTCTCAGCGAAGACAACAGAAGATCAGCAGGGTCAAAGGGTGCAGAGAAGTCCAGGAGGATGAGAATGGACGATTGCTGTCAGTCCATTGACTGGAGGAGATCATCCATCAACGCCACTAAAGTAGTTTTAGTTCCATATCCTGGTCTGAATCCAGCTTGTGCCAGGTCTAGAGGGTTAGCTTCACTTTGAGCATACAGGCTGCCTTTTGCTAGCTTGTCTATGGGCATGCTCAGGAGTCAAAGGTTTGATGATGGGTGGTAGTTGGCTAGAACTCAAGTATCCAGTGCTGCGTTGTTGTGTTTTTCAGCACTGAAATAGCCAGTGTGCACTATTTCTCTGTAACATGGAGATACTGATATTTCCCTATTTCACAGGAGCCTTTCAAGTATTATTTTGTTAGTGCTAGAGGTCTTTGGATGGAAATTGCTATTAGAAGTGCAAAGTACTGTGTACAATAAAGTTTATAGGATATTGTATTCAAATAAACCCATCCTGCATATTTAAAGACAGGTTAAAAGGTTGATATCCATTGGTTTTAATCAATATGACCAGATTGTTTTTATTGTGCGTAATGTGACGGAGTCAGACCAGAAGGCTATAGGAGAGTGCTGGAAGGCAGGTACATTAGTCTCAGAGTGTGCAGGTCCCTGTTTCCTGGATAGCCAAACAAAGGCTACTCCAGGCCAATCAAGACACCTGAGGCCAATTAAGAACCTCCTAGAAAGGAGTAGAAACAGCTAGCCTGATTGAGACACCTGAAGCCAATCAGGGACTGGCTGAAACCAGATCAAAACCTCCCAGTTAGTCAGGTGGGCTGTGGGTGTCAGGAGCTGTGAGAGGAAGTTGTGCTGTTGGTGAGACTGAGTGGTGGACAACATATCATACAAAAGGAAGGAGGCCCTGAGGTAAGGGTGAAGTGGAGTTTGAAGAGGCGGGGACTGCTGTGGGGAAGTAGCCCAGGGAATTGTATTGTGTTTTGTGCCTAAAAGGTCAGCTATCTTGGCTGATACTATTAGGGTCCCTGGGCTGGAGCCCGGAGTAGAGGGTGGGCCCAGGCTCCCCCCTTTTCCATCTTCCATACTGGCCTGTGATGAAGGTAACTCACTAGGCGGTGACTCTTGCCAATTATACTGAGAAAGGGAGGTCACTCTGGGGCCTAGATGAGTTTCTGAGGCCCCTCAATCTGCCAGGAAGCGCAGGACCCACAAATACAAACTTGGAGCTTTGTGACAACTGGTGTCAGGGGTGACAGCAGTCTTCAATTGTCTTCAATGGGACCAAGATCTGGCCTCATGTCGCTAAGAGAAAACAAATGAAAGGAGGGAAAAATGAGTCAAATTCTTCACTCCTCTTCCCCAAATCAATGTTTAGGTGTAAATAGTATTTATTGTGGTCTCTGCCAAATGTGTCTAAAATAGCTTGCAGCTGTAGCTATTTAGGCTGGGAGATTGCAGCAACTTTGACCTGCCCCTATTGTATTAGCAGAGCTGGATTTTTGCCATTCTATCCTCATGGGTTTTCCACAGATCCATAATTCAAAGTTACAGCTCATGCAAAATGCTACTGTGTGAGCTCAGACAAGCTTAAAAAAGATTAGTCATTTTTCCTATGCTGCTTTACTAGGCTTCCTATTTGCAATAAAATTATTTTTAATTTCAACCACAGTCCTATTGTTTGCCAGGGAGATAATCATCTCATCTCAGTGGCTGGATAGTTCTCTACTTGCTCATGTAGCTCCAGATGGATTAAATAAATACCCCAAACACAAAACACACCACGCTGGGTGAAAGGGCACTTCATGATCACAGGCTGATTGGACGTTTAGGAAATGTCTTCTTCTATTTTTTTGGGGGGGGAGGGGGCGGGGGGAGAAGAGAGGGAAGGACCAAGACATAGATGCTATTATGCAATGAGCTAATTTGCATGTCAGCAACTATTTTGAATACAACACCACACATCTTAAGAAAAAAATGTGGGTGCATTTAGTGCAGGTGAAAGGCATTGGACTATTTGATCACCCGTAATGAGGAAGGGCCACAGATGAGTGTCCCAAGCCCACAGGAAGAGAGAGCCCATAGAATCTTAGAACTGGAAGGGACTTCAAGAGGTCATCTAGTTCAGTCCCTTGCACTCATGGCAGGATTAAGTGTTATCTAGACCATCCCTGACAGGTGTTTATGTAACCTGCTCTTAAAAATCTCCAGTGATGGAGATCCCACAACCTTCCTAGGCAATTTATTCCAATGCTTAACCACCCTGACAGTTAGGAAGTTTTTTCCTAATGTCCAACCTCATCTGCCCTTTCTGCACATTTAAGCCCATTGCTTCTTGTCCTATCCTCTGAGATTAAGGAGAACAATTTTTCTCCCTGTTTCTTGTAACAACCTTTTATGTACTGGAAAACAGTTATGTCCCCTTCTTTTCTTCTCCAAACTAAACAAACCCAGTTTTTTCAGTCTTCCTTCATAAGTCATGTTTTCTAAACCTTCCATCCTTTTTGTTGCTCTTCTCTGGACTTTCTCAAGGTGATAACCATCGGACCCCAGTTCCTCTTTATGTGAAACAACTCAAGAAGGACAGGGATTATAAAATCATGAATGGTGTGGAGAAAGTGAATGGAGAAGTGCTATTTCCCCTTCATATAACATAAGAATCAGCAGTCACCCAATGAAATGAATAGGCAGCAAGTCTTTTTTTTAAAAAAAGAAGTAACTCCACACAACACACAGTCAACCTGGCGAACTCATTGCTTGGGGATATTGCAAAGGTCAAAAGTGTAACTGGGTTAAAAAAGGGAATTAAGTTCATGGAGGATATGTTCATCAATAGCTAGTACGCAAGATACCACATGCTCTGAATGTCTGTAGTCTCTGACTGCCAGAAGCTGGGACTGGAGGGCAGGGATGATGGACCCCTTGATGACTGCCTCATCTGTTCGTTCCCTCTGAAGCCCCTAGCCTTGGCCACAGTCAGCAGAGAGGATAATAAGCAAAATGGACCATTGGTCTGATCCAGTACGGGTTCTGTTACGATTGGAGTAAAATCAAAGGCTGAGCAAAAGAGGGTATCAGAGGGAGCAGTGAGGAGAGAACCCTAGGTGATACCCACTGCTGTGAAGGACTGTTGTGGGAGTCCATGGACAATGGTGTTCTGTTCCTATACCAGATATGGACTGGCTACGGAGCTAGCTTGTAAGTTCCAGATGTGTTCATCATAAGATCCTTCAGTGCTCTGCCAGGTATGGCTAAGGCTGGTTTAAATAAGGTATTTTACACATGGTGCCACCTAGTGGCTGAACAGGTTAGCCATCCATTACAAGTGGAACTCTGCCCAGATGTGTGTGCATGAGTAATGGAGAGCTTTCTTCTCCTAGACCAGGGGGCTCCAAACTTTTTGAGATGAAGGCCATATTAGATTTTTGAAGGGGCTTTGTGGGCCGATGCCACAGCCTCCCCGCCATTTGCTCCTCCAGCTGCTGCCGCGACCCCCCCCACCTTTGCTCCTCTGGCCACGCCACAGGGGCACTCACCTCTTTGCTCCTCCAGCCACACTGCTACCGCGATTCCCCACTTTGCTCCTCCAGCCACACCCACCCCTCCACACGTGGGGCAGCAGCAGCTTCTCCACATGCCAGCTCAGCTGGAGCTGGGGGGGCTGGACAAATTGACGCCACGGGCCGGATCCAGCCCCTGGACCGTAGTTTGGAAACCCCTGTCCTAGACTTCTAAATTGTCGTCACCAGGAGATGGGTTATGAGTAGATCTTTGGATTTCAGGAGCATCGTTGTTTTGCAGAGCAGTGCCCATCCCCAGCTATCCTTCTGCCCCAGACAAAACAATCCTGGATCTGAGTGTACAGATCAGTATTCAGTCAGAGACCATGTGACTAGCAATCTGCAGACTATGCCCTCTGATCTGTAGGGCATGCCCCAGAATGCCCCTCAGCAGCTGCATTAATGAGAGGCCTTCTCTGCCTCTGTCTGCCTGCATATTTATAGGGGAGTTCATATTGGTTGGTCAACTGCCCCTGGGATTTGAAATCAGGTAGCCTAATTTTCAGAGGCACTGAGTCCCTACAGCACCCTGAAAGAGGGGGACAGCAACTCCGCATCTCTGGAAATCAGATTGTAAATTCAAATCCAAATTCATGTTTTGCGGTTCTGTCACATCTCCAGCAGAAGGTTGCTAAACTATGGGCCTCTGTGACCGGGTGTGGCCATCGGAGACGTCAAAAGTGAAGGGGTCAGATGGGCCCGCCAATGGGGTTGCAGTTCTAGCCACACTTCAAGCTGCAACAGTGCCTGCCAAGCCATCAGCAGTGCCTCTTACGCATCTTGCATGAAAGAAGCAGCAACGGTTACAGGAAAGGAAGTAGCGGAAGGTCGTGAAACTCTCCAGGCAAGGAGACCTGGGAGAGACCCTGCTCAAGCCAGGAACAGACTAAGAACCCAAGGACCGTAACCCTAAGGTAAAGGGTGAAGAGGAAGGGGCTACATGGGAAGTGGCCCAGGGAATAGCAGCAGCAACTATGAAAGGAAGCCGCATGAGGCTTGGAGTGTGACCCTGAGTAATGAGTGGGACCCCCTCCCACCCCATCACTGGCAGAGTGGCCAAAGCCTTGAGAATCATAGAATATCAGGGTTGGAAGAGACCTCAGGAGGTCATCTACTCCAACCCCCTGCTCAAAGCAGGACCAACACCAACTAATTCAGAAGGGGACAAAGATTCATTTAGAAGCCCAAGCACAGGCCTGGAATTTACAGGGCTCAAAGACTGGGCTGAAGATGGCTAACCATTCGTTTGAACTTCATTGTCCCTGGAAGGGGACTGAACTTAAAGAAGTGACCTGGATGGAGACCTAGGGCAATAAGAACCATTACAGGTGAAGAGTCTCCAGGGAGAGAGCCCTCGGACACTGCTCTATGCCAAAGCAAGCATGGACTTAAAGCTAGCCCAGGAAAGGCTGAGGACTGAGCCTAGCGACTGGCCTAAAGCCTCTAACAAGGGCACCAAGACGGGCCCTGTTTGACCCTTTACCCAGGAAGGGGGTTGTTTGTTCACACACCGAGTGAGTGAGACTTTGCTGGAGGGGTGAGCCACTGAAGACCCACCTGATGTCCCCAGTCACAGCTGCAATTGACTGTGCAGTGGAATATTCTGTGGGTGAGTGAGTGACATTATAGAGAACTAAACTGGGCTGTATTGAACTGTTGCTTTAACCAAAATCTTTCCTAATGCAGTATGCTGAGTGCGTTACATCCAGCTTCCTCCTGACCAAACTGGTGCTGCTTGTATGTTACCACAGATGAGGAAACCAAGACATATGGCTTTCGTGATAAGAGATTTATGCTCGTCGTCTGTGGAGCAGTGCTGCAACTTTCTATACAAGCCTATTTATAAAACAAAACATATGTAAACAGTCAGGTTTTCATTGTTTTTGTGATTTTTCTCCCTCTCATGATAGATCCAGAGGAAAACCTGCAGATGACTGGGTACAGCATGCAGACAGATTTAAAGCCACTAGGACAGACCCTCCATTGGTGTAAATCAGCATAGTTGCATTGACTTCAGTGGAGCCAGCTCAGTTGTGGGCCAATGTGCATGTTGGGATGAAATAAAAAATAGTTTATCTGAGGTCAGAATATGAACGCACCAGTAGACCTATACTACCAGCCTCCTCAGCAGGAATAGGGTATTGAGTGCATAATATTGACCGACGAAGCAACTAGCTCCAGTAAAATAATTATAACAAGCGACTTCAACTAATTTTAAGTGAGCTGACTAACTTTCACATCAGGAAAAGGTTTGAAGAGACAGGACCAGATCCTCAGCTGTCGTAAACAGCTGTAGCTCCATTTAAGTCAACGGTCAGGACAACCCAGATTTTTAAATCCACATTAGGACTTTTCCTGCAGTTCCATTTCTAGCCTGGATGCTGTCCCGTTACTACAAGCAAGAGGCCAAATTCAAGAGGTTGAGAGTTTGGGGCTTTGTTTAGAAAAGTGTCCAGATGCTTCTCTGAACTTCCGTGGGGGCTGGAAACTCAGGCTAGAAATCCAGACTATTCCCTGGGATTTTGGGTGCCTCTGCACAGAGTCCCAGCTGCAACTGCCACAAGGAGAGTCTTCCTCGTGGTATTTCCATACTGCTAGTTCTGGCCCTGGCTAAAATCCATAGTGTTCTCTGCTAGACCTGGCCCTGGATGAAAGGTCTATGCTGTACCTGCTTTGTGCCTAGAGAGACAGACAGATCATATAATGACCTAGGGCTTTCAGTCCAGCACATTTTTACCAGCAGAACTCTGACTAATACATAGGATGATGCCCTTGTAAGCGATCTTCAAAGGATTCTGGTGTGTGTGGGAGGGTCTTTGAAAAATGATCCCTTATGCTGCTAGTTTAGCAGTCTGCAGTGGACAGGCTCTTCCCATGTTTGCTCTGCCCCTTTTGGAACTGAATTCCCCTGTGGTTGCTCTATGCAGAGCCAGCATGGAGGTGGAATGCTACTCTCAGCCCTTACTGCATGTGCAGTATGCACAGGGGAGGTAATCCATTTGTTGTAGTCGCGCAATCAGTCTCAGGGGAGCGTGGGTGAGTTGGACCCAGGGCGCTGGAGACTGTGGAAATGGACTAAAGAGCTGAGCTGTCTGAGCAGGTTCATAGCTACTGACAATTACCTTTTTGTTATCTTCCTGTATGTATCACATTAACCCCTCCGGGGTCTGTATCTTGACACCTACAGGAGCTCAGCTTTCTACTGTTAATGGGAAGGTGGATGAATGCAAACAGTAAATTGAATGAAGAGTCTGTACTGAGGAAAACAGGACCCTGTAATGCTCCCTAGGGTAACAGAACACCCCCGTTGCCTGGTATCACCACACAGAATCTTCCTAAATCCCGGACTGGCTTGTATGGCCATGGAAGGGCTAGCAAGCTACACCACAGTGAGAGAATTTAGAATTTACTACCTAAAATCTCCCTTCACGTCGTGTTTTCACTCAGGAATGCTGTCCTGTGAACTAAATACTTCTGTATTTAAAAAAAAATCAAGGTAACTGAAAATTTCCTCCAATAGACTTAAGTACTAAGTGATAACATACTGTTATAGTATACAGCTTCATTTGTAAGGGAGAAACTCAAGGCACTTTACAACCTAAGTCTAGGGAGGATTTCACCCAACACTGACACACATGGAAGAAAGCCTGACTGCTGTCTAACAGCTACAGCTGCCCCATGCCACAGTCTAGGACAGGAGTTCAAAACAGATATTGTATCCAATAGAACGCAAGGGAGAATTTTAGGTTAGGCAGAGAGTATTTAGGTGCACTGGAATCTGGTCAGTGATCTCTGGGCCATGTATTCATATCCCACAGAAACCCAAATCTAGCCTGTAGAAGTCAGATAAAGTTGAATAAAGCCAAATATCTACTCCCCCACAACATGGTTAAATACAAACGGTCACATCAAAAATGGGGGGAAGTACAAATAAAACAATATAGTTGTTCTCAACAACACTGCCAGTCCAATGTATGTAAGATTATCCTCTCTCTTTCAAATGTGGAGAAGGCTATTAATGCAGATTAATATTCATCAGTGCTATTGCATACAACTGCACCAAAATATTTTAATCATCCTGCACATTAAGCCTTTGTATTTGTGTTGATGCTTCTTCCAGGCTTTATAAATCCCACAAAGAACAATGAATGGGCACAGAATAACACTAGAACTGAGGCCAGCTCCTCATTTGGTGGAAATCAGCACAGCTCCCTTGACCCACTGGAGTGATGCTGAATTTGTTGTTGTTATCACATAGCTCTACTGATGGAAAAACACTATACCAGAACACAAACCATTTACAAAGGAGGTCAGAATCATTACCCTCATTGTATAGATGGGGGAATTGCGGCACAGAGCAGGGAAGTGACTGGCCCAGGGCCACTCTGCAGAAGCAGGAATAGGGACCCCAGCCCGGTGCTCTGTCCATTAGGCCACACTGCCTCCATACTGATTTATACCAGTGAAGCACTGCATGCTGGTCGTGTGGTACTTCCACCACCCAGGAACTGAAATACCCAAATCCTGCATTGTGTCCTGCCTCTAGCTGAATTTTCAAAGCATTAAAGAACCTCACAAGAGAATAATCACCTGGAGTGGGATTTTCAACAGTACTCAGTGCTGGCCTAATGCCGCTTCCCGTGAAGTCAATGGTAAAACTCCCACTGATGTCAACAGTAGTAGAGTTAGGATCATGCTGAAATAATTCCAGATCAGAGCAGCCAATAAGATTCCCTGAATCCAGTGGCTGGCCATGCATAATACCCAGTCTTCATGTATGTGAGAAGGTGACAGAATGCTATACTCTTTAGTGGCTAGATCCCCACAAGACTAAAGAACCGCCTGCTGCTACCAGTTGAGGGAAATCTTTTTGCCCAGTGGCTTATATCTCTGAAGCTCAAGAACCAGGATTCTACGTCCAGCTCCCAAGGTTCATGTGTGATCTATATACTAAATGTCTGTGTCTGCAGCACATGAATTCCTCCCACACCTCTCGGATGGATGGGATCCAAACCATCTGAAATGTAACATTCTGATAATTCAACAGGCAGGAGCTGCAGGAGTGAGAGCAAAGGCACAGATTGGGGCAATCTCCTTCCCAAAGCCAGGTGGTCTTACATCGCTGCTCAAGCTGACAGGGCAAGCAGGAATCAGGGTTGACTCCAGTTTCACTGGAAATCTCTCCATAAATATTGGGCAAGTGGGAAAAACAATTTGATTACACCAAGACCTCGCTTGGTCTAGTCAAATCCTTTCACGGAGTGAGGAAACACAGCGATTTGGGCTGGAGCCAGGCGCTGTTGTTTGGTATACAAAAAAGGGTTTTTATGGATTGTATGACTAGTATTATACACTAGGTTGTGAGATGTGAATCCCTCCGGAGAGCTCCGTGGTTTGTGGTTCTATTATCTTTACAGACAATGACGCCTACCTTCTTGCAGCAACTCATTTCAAAATCTAAGGTGAATGGGGCCAGCTTTAGGATTTTGCCAGGATGGTGGTGAGGAGGGTAGTAGGGGAGTGATCAGCAAGGGTATTTTTAGAAGCTCTATCCCTTATATTTGTCCTTTCCTTCCCTCATCTAACCAGTTAGAGTGAAATCGAGTTCAAAGACTTTGCCTCACTGAAGTCCTCCTTAAACTCAGAGGTCTTAGGCGGGATTTAAACCCCTAGGCATTATAATGGCAACTCTGCAGAAGAGTGAATTTCACCCGTAAACCACAGCAGACTCTGCAGGTCAGGGGTAGGCAACCTATGGCACGTGTGCCAAAGGTGCCATGTGAGCTGATTTTTAGTGGCACTCACACTGCCTGGGTTCTGGCCACCAGTCCCGGGGGCTCTGCATTTTAATTTAATTTTAAGTGAAGCTTCTTAAACATTTTAAAAACCTTATTTACTTTACATATCACAATAGTCTGGTTCTATATTACAGACATAGAAAAAGACCTTCTAAAAATGTTGAAATGTATTACTGGCACGAGAAACCTTAAATTAGCGTGAATTAATGAAGACTCAGCACACCCCTTCTGAAAGGTTGCCGACCCCTGCTGTAGGTCTACGTAAAATTGCCTTTAAACTGGCGGCCACAAGGGAGCCCTGGGTAGCACAGTGTAAGTATGAGTAGCCTTGAGGCCAGGCAAGCCCTGCAGTAGCCCCAGAATACCAGTTATGCAGCAGGGTGTTAAAGCAACCAGTGACACCCCTCTCCTTGCTGCAAGCACCAGGAGGGGATAACCGAGAGTCAGGGCCCAAAGAAAGTGAACCAAAAGCAAAGCAAATGAAACAACTCAACCCCCCGCAACCTCCAGCATTTCTGTCATGCAGAAAAGGCTGGTTACAGAAGTGAGTTATAATGATACCAAGTGTCTGGGGGTGATGAACAATTTGTATGTTGCAGTATTGTCAACTCTTGCAACGTTTGGTGTCTTTCTTAAAGCCCCAGCTCTTGGAGTCAGGTGATTATATCAGAATCTCAGCTTTCCTCCCTCTCCCTTCCTTCTGAAAAGAAAGTAGGTGAAATCCTGCACTGCACAGACCTTCTGACTGGGGCCAGTGGCTTGAGCTGCATCCACACTGGCTTGGGTCAGGGTCACAGGGTGACTTGGGCTCTAGCCTCCAGCAGGCTCTTAGGACCTGGGTGCTGAGTGCTTGCTGACCTGAGTGGGACTGACGTGTGTGTGGAGGGGGAGTGGGTTCAGGGCCAGGCTTAAGAGGCAGCGCAGCCATCCCAGGGCCCATAGGGCGGCCCTTTGCTTTCGCTGCCCCCCGTAGCCCAGCTCCCATTGCCGGTAAGGGGCGCAGCCCGGGCCGCAACTCCTGGGGCTGGGGCGAAGGCGGAGCCAGGCGGGCTCCCTGCCTCCGCCCCGTTGGCCGGGGCAGCCTGGCGTCACCGCTTCCGCCCCCGCCCGCAGCTGTGCAACCCCTGGCTGCAAACTTTCCCCACCCGCCCGCGTCCCGTGCGTGCGAGCGGAGCCCGCGGGCGCAACTTGGGCTGCAGCGACCTCCGCACCTTGTCCTCGGGGATTATAACAGGGGCGGCCCTGCCCACGCCGGCTCCCCGGGGGCGGGAGCCGCGCTCCGCGCTGGGACCCGCGGTCCTCTGTGGAGCAGGCGCTGGACCGGGGGGATCGGGAGAGGCATGATCTGATCCGGAGCCCGGGCGCCGCTTTGGGTGCGTTCCGCCGGCTGCCTCCTCCTCTCCCTGCTGCGGCGGCAGCCGGTGTCCGCGATGGAGCGCCAGGTGTGAGAGAGGCGCTGGAAGAGGTAAGGCAGCTCCCCCCGCTCTTCGGGTCCTTTGCCTCGGTCCGCTGCTGTGGCCCTTTCTTCCCTTCCCAGAGCCCTTTGCAGGCCCCCCACTTCATACTGGGTAGAAACCTGTTTGCATTTCTCCCTCCCCGCCAACCCCCCTGCCTCCCCAGCCATGGGTTTCCCGTTCATGTGTCATTAGTCAAAGTTGTGGTGTTATCCACGCACAGACACGCACTTTGATTGCAGGCTTCCTGCAGTTCTGGGTCCCCCTGGCTGGGAACTGGTTGCACGAATAATGAAGTGCCAGGAAAAGCAGCTGCTGCTGGGAGGCCTGGGATTAGGAAGCGCTGCTGGCTGCGATCGGGGGGCTTGTTTGGTCCCGATCCGCTGTGATGTTATTGTTAACTCCGATATTTATTTCTCAGTGTGTTCTGCTCAGCAGGCCACAGTAGTTCTGTAACGGTGAGGGGCAGGGTGGTAAACTTCTGGAGCTCTGCAGAGCGTTTCAGGGGAACGCCTCTTAGTGAGGCAGGACACAGTTCTCAATACACCGAAGTTTTCCTTCCCCTCCTTTCTTCCATGAGCGGGGGTGGGTAGGCTTTGATTATGGGACATTGCTTTTAATTTTTCCCGTCTTGGTGGCGAGATCATTGTATATGTTCCCCTGTAAATACTTTAGATCTAACAGATTAAAAAACATATTTAGCTGCGAAGTTGTGTGGAATCTGCCCAGCGCTGCTAAAACCGTCTGAGGGGAGTGGAAAAAGGCACAGAAATGCCCATGTGAAATTGCATTATCTCTATATACAAGCCTGACTGGTCAGATCTCTTTGATGCAGGAACCCTATTTTTGTTTTGTGTTTGTACAGTGCCTAGCACAATGGGGGTCCTGATCCGAAACTGGGGCATCTAGACTCTACTGAAATACAAATAATAATTCATGGACTAGAGGTTAAATTCATCTATCATAGGCAACAGCAGGATTGCCCCTTGAGGTATATGTGGAACAGAGTCAGAGGAATGTACATAATTATTGGGCCAAATGCAACCCTGGTGTAAGTCTATTACCCTTTGGTCCCTGATGATTTATCATAATATGTGTACAAGTCTCTTTGTAAAGCAAGCAGGGCTCCCTGCTCCAAACACCTGCTAATGTAAAGGTCTGATTCCCCAAGCCCACTGTGTGTGTAAAGTCCGTTGACATCAGAGGGAATTCCCCATGCAGAGGGCTTGCAGAGTCTAAGTGCAATGCAGCTACAGTTCAATCACAGAAGCAGCTCTGGGGTACAGTCAAGGAGAGGGGTCAGTGGGGGAGGATTTGCTGCAGGTGTGGATTTGCAGGAAGACAGAGGCTATTTGACAGTAGGGAGACTGTTCCAAGTGTGGGGGGTGTGGCATGAGCGATAGTCATTGCAAGCCAGTAGAACTGGGAAATATGTTTTTTTCCCTCTCCACCGAGTTATATTTGAGCGGATTGCAGCACAGAATCACTGTAGAGTCATGAGTTGTGCCATGTTAGGACATACAGGTGGTTGTTGCAGGAGAGTTCATTTTGCTAGCACCAAACTTCAGACAGACAGGGCTGGACTGAGAGATGATGTGTATGGGGCTAGAAGTTCATGCCAATACGTAGGCGTGAGTCTGAGGAAATCTAAATTGGTGTATCATGTAAATAGAATAAGGTGCATATCTCACCAGCTAGATAAACCTCTGAATTTGTCCCACTGCCGTTGAGTTTTCTGATGACGTCCTCTTCCTCTTTGTTTTACAAAGGATCATTATCTGGTGTTATTTTGCCCATAGACCTGACTCTAGTTCATTGGCAGTCAGAGATTGCCTGCAAGAGGAGTTTTGCTTGAGTAAAGACAGAAAGCTAAATGCTCCCTTCCCCTTTTGCCAGGGCAGAGCAGAGGAAGTGGTTGAAGATTGTGGAGCTCTGCAGTCATAGAAGGAAGCAGATTCCTCCACAGTGCTTCCAGGACCAAGACCCGGCCTCCAGCTGAGTTCTCAGGGTCTGGGCAGATTTTGGGTGATCCAAGGGCTTTTTCTGGGTGAAACCACCTGCCTGTTCCATGGAGAGCAAGGGGTAACATCCTGGCAGAATGGGTGCTAACTTGTTGAGTTTCCAGTCCCCTATGCACAGGTTGCCCCAGCTATAGGCGTGAGCTTAGTTTAGGCAAAGAGAAGTGTAGAACTGATGCCTAAGAACATTTCTGCAGGAGTTGAACTCCTCTGCAGTTTTACAGATGCTTAGCTCTATTCGTGAGGCATTCAGGACTGCGGTGCTGTGTTTTCCGAACCCCTGAGTTTTATACCGGTTGCAGGTCTGCCATGAGCTGTTTGCGGAATCGGAGTTCATCTGCACAGTACTGCACAGTGTCTTGCATTGTTTGAGTGCTTCAAAAAGAACCCCCTGTTGGTGCCAGAATGCATGATTGGGTGGACCAGCCTGTTTGGTGGTGGATTTAAAGGCTCTTTTATATGTTCTGTCTCTAAAATGGTTTCAGTGCCTTTAGGTTTTTTCCATGTGGCTTAGTTTCCCATTAGAAACCCACAGCCCCACTGTGTAAACATGCTAGTGAAAGGAGGTGGTGTTTTTTTCCTTTTGAAGCGGACACAGAGTGGAACCTGGACTGGAGGGACTGCTAACAAGGCGTGAGGCTACTTTGCTAGTAGCCAGTAGTTTAGGTTAACGCTTAAGGAATATGCTGCTGCCTCCATCCCGTTCAAAGTGCTCATGTTGTCTGCTGATGTCTGGCATTATTGTACTGTTTGACAGGCTTGAAATAACTCCTGAATTAACACTCCAAAGCTTGCCCCCTACCCCAAGGCAATGAGGTGTGAGTGGTTATTCTACCTACCTGGGCCTCCCCAGGACTCTGCATGCTGATGCTGAGGACACAGAGAAGAGACAGACTCTCTGCTCCTTCCCACTCTTACACTGGTTAGCAGGATTCAGGGACCAGGCAGGAAGGGGTTAAGGGCTTTGAGTTCCAGCTGACTTGCCCCTCCAACCATGACACACCCCAGGCTCTTAACCCTTTCCTGCCAAGAGCTTGAAACCTGCTGCAAACCCGGGCGAGGGGAGGGGTTTTAAAGCCACTCTTCTGCAGTGACTTCCCACTGGGACTCCAAGCAGGGGGGTTTTCAGTGGGACCAGGATTTGGCTGTAATATTGTCAAGCCTCAATATAAATATACTCGGTCTATGTATCTCAGCTTCACGTTTTTTTTTGCCCTACCTCACAGACTGAGTTATGAACTTAGCAGACATTCTGTACATTTTTTGTTCTGTGCACCCCGCAGATGGAAAAATCAATTATATAAGGAGGAAGAAGGAAAATATGGAATTCAGCTTGGTTACTTTTTATTTCTCTCTGAGACCTCAAACACTATGCAGGTTTCCCAGAAAACTATATATGGCCCACTAATCCTGAGTCTAATGGTATATGGATTTACCATGAACCTCTGCTTTTTTTTTTTTGTTTGTTTGTTTGAAGCAACACACAATGAAATGACTAATCCTGCCGTCTTTGTGAATCCCTTCAGGAAAGCATCAAAGGAATAATATGGCTTGCAGCTGTAAGGACTGAGTTACCCATTGTGGCAGAGCGGTTAGTTGGCTACAGGACTTCACACCTGCTGCACAGCAGTGCTTGCCAGCCGAGCTTGTGTTTCTTTTGTTGCAATCATCTGTATTGAACAAGTGTCGGTTTCCAGAGCTCTCCACATGACTTAAGGGCTGCCATAAAAAATAAGATGGTGGGAAGCTCTGTGTTCCTGCCGCCCACCCCCGCAGTACTTGACAGATGTTGAGCCTGCACCGAATATGACATATTGTAAAGAAAGAGGGATGGTGAGCCAATGGGATTGTCAGATGGGCTGACCTTTCTGAGGCAAAGCATAAGGAGTGGGGGTTAGGATGCCTGGGTTCTCTTTTTCTGTGCCATTTAGTGACTGCATGATATGGGACAAGTTTTATTTTTGTGGCTTAATTTCCCTCTCTTTAAAATGGTGAGGCTCAGCTAGTTAAAGTTCCAAAGTGCTCAAAGACCCATAGAAGTCCCAAAATATTCTCAGTCCTATAGAGTAAAATCTGTTCTCTTCGTGGTCTGATACAGTGCCCATGAACGTGGAATCAATGTGTCTAACACATTGTGACTAACAATTGTTCTGTGTGGTTCAGTCTCCATTCTTTTCCTTTGAAGGGGTAAAAAGATCCCTCTTCTGTTTGGGAGTGGAGTTGTCTGTGGTTTTTTGGGGTGGCTGTTTTTCAATCTGTGTCTGCATCTATGGTTCTGTTGGAGTCTGACATTGTGATTAGACAACAGTGTGATTTTAATAATGATCAACCACTAAATCACTGTGACCCAACTCTGATCTTTGGTAATAATCCAAGGACTTTAACCATTTAAGACCTTTTAAATAGGTACTCGGGATGGCTTGTGTTGGAGTCAATGACAAATTGCTGATTGCAGAAGTGCATTCACACTAGAGATTGGAGGAGCGGAGAGGTTGGCAGAAGTGCAAATGCTTGAGTTCTGTAACAGCAATACGAGACATCAGCTGGAAAGTGAGCAGTTGGTGGGGCCGTATGTTCCCCACTGCCCATTAGCTGCATCTGTGGCTCACTGATTTCAATGGGAGTAGGATTGGACCCTAGGAATGCAGCATGCAAATACTGTAGTCACATTTTATTATAAGGTTGGCTGAGGTGTGTCTGATTTCACAACCCTGTCACTCAGTGAGCCCCTTTCCTGGGGGAATACAGACAGTCTTCATCTATACACATGGCTTGTTACTCTAAGGGCCAGCTGGGTGAACAGCTCCTTGTGCAAGGAGTCCCATTGAAGTCAACGGGAGTACTGGTGTGAGGAATTGCCCCACAGCTGAAGGAAGGGCTTCACCATCTGACCTTAGAACTTTCCACTGCTACTCCCACTGGCTCACCCTCCGCAGGAGCAGCGGTGGCAGGATCACAGACGCAGACGTGTTGCGGGTGGCGTTTTAAGCACCATCTCACTTAGACCTGCTCTAAAAAAGCTGGATGACGTGGTACTGGAAACCCAGTGTACAGTAGCGCTACTGCTGTGGTACCACTAAAACTGAGACTGCAATGGTGGGAGAACTTGGGGCAAAAAACCCAAGAACTGGACCTTCTCGTCCAGTTCTTGCTTGGCAGATCACCCTGGATTCCACACTGGGGCTGTCGTAGTTAGAATGAGAGGTTTGTCAGTCGAATTAAAGCCTCCCTGTTCTGCCTGCTGTGGGCTGGGAGGTAGAGGTCACCTGAGGAGGAGAAGCAGTAGCAGTGAGGAAGGAGGGTGGAGCTGAGCTGAGAGTTTGGCTCAGAGCCTGGGGAGTGGCGTAGGGCAAAGTCCAACTGGTAGTGTGCACAGTGGGTAGCAAAGAAGGGCCTGACTCGAAAGGGTGGGGTTGCATATGGTATTAAGCAGGCACGAGAGCCAGTAATAAGTGCAGGCAGGATCAGGCTCTAAGAAGGGGTGGAGGGGATTGGAGGTCAAGAGGTTCTGTCCAGGGGTGCGCAGTGTGGAGTGTGTTATAGCTATCGGGGCATGGAAGTTATACGTTAAGGAAAGAGGGGAGGTGTCCATGGACTAGGCATTGTAGCTAGTGGGGTGACATTTTGTCAGTTGTTAGGAAAGGGACATCATACGATGCCGGCCCTACCTGCGCTGGGAAAGTCCTCTTACAAAACCTCTCATGAACCCAGCACTGACGAAATGTGCCAGCCTGAGGGCTGAGAGGGAAGCCTCTGGAGCATCTAGAGACCCATAGGTCTAGCATGGGTAGTGGCTGTGCAAGCTTTTCCCACACTGACCCTTAGCCCGGACCTGGAGGGACTGCTGAGTGAAGGTGTTGAGCTGCCACACCCCAGCCTTTGTACTTGGACCCTTACTATCACTCTTAGCTGCTAGTTCTGGGTGGGCAAACTATGGCCCAGGGACCATTTTTATCCAGCCCGCAAGTTCGGGCCTGGGGAGCGGTGCCAGTGGCCCCGTATTCTTGGGCTGGGGCGCTGGGCTGAGCGCAACAAACAGGTGGAGGGAGGCTTAATTAGGTGGTAGGGTCCTGGGGGGTGTTGATTAGGATGGGTGGGTCTCGGTAGGGGGCAGTCAGGGAACAAAAAGCAGGGGGGCTTAGATAAAGGGGTGGGATCCTGTGGGGGCAGTTAGAGTAGGGGATCTCTGGAAGGGGTGATCAGGGGGCAAGGGGCGGGGGGGGGGGGGTGGATGGGTTGGAGGTTCTGAGGGGGGCAGTTAGAGAGCGGAAAGTGTGTGGGAGTTGGATGGGGGCAGGGCCAGGCTGTTTGGGGAGGCACAGCCTTCCCTACCCAGCCCTCTGCACAATTTTGAACCCCAATGTGGCCCTTGGGCCAAAAAGTTTGCCCACCCCTGTGCTAGTTAGACCCAGCTCAGGTAGATCTGTTGGGGCCACTTGTTCACTGGGAGATTTGTGGAGACCTCCCAGACTCCTCATAGTACATGTAAGGCACTGAACAGTGAGTTGCTTTGATATTGCTGAGTGTGTGGCACTACTTTGGCACTGTGGAAGCATGGCACACTGTGGGTCGGCTATTCGGGTGATGTAAATCATTAAAAGTGCCTTTTGATTTACACCAGGACTTAAACTGAGGATCTGAGTCCAGACAGATTCCCTGCCCTAAGCAGCTTACAATGGAAGTTGAGACTAGAACAATCATGAGAGATGATAATGCAGAGATGTGACCCTCAAAAAGTCAGGAGATGCTACCTCTCCTCTTACCTCCATCTCTCCCCCATACAACCACTCGGCCTCTGAGTACACTGTAGGGGGCTAGTTTTTGATCTGTCCAGCGAATTAAGGCCTAGTTACCTCCAAGACCATTTCACTCCTTCTGTGATCAGCAGAGGTGCCTGAGCTAACGGCCGTGCTAGAAGAGAGTTCTCGATTCTGGAACTTGTCCTGATAACCTGTAGGGCATGCTACAAAGTTTTATTTTTACCCCTGCCCCTCTCAGCCTCTTTGTAGGGGGTTAGCTGAATGTTATAGGTTGGCCAAATTGCAGGTGGTGCCAATCTGGGAACGTGCCACTCACTGGGTGGTTTGTGTGGGCTGCTCAGATTGTAGCTCCTTTGTGGTTTGTGCTCAGAGTGCTTGGGGAAAGACCCATGGAATAAATAAATACCCAGATAGGTAGCTGCCAATTGTACATGACCCAGGTTTTGTCTTTGCATTTGCATTGTTCTCATGGACTTGCTGAGTTCTCCCGACCCTTTCTGTTTTATATTGTACGGGTTCCTATACCATGCTCTTCTTCAGTGTATATTTGAGTGCCTTCCAGCTGTGCACGGAGCCACGTGGGTAACAGCTGTTCTCTGTGTGTTCTCCCCTTGCCACTGCCCAGGGGGAGATGTGTGTGCAGAGGTGTGTCTTGTTTTTCAGTTTTTAAATCTGGTTGCCAGGAGGGAATGGAGTTTCCCAGCCAACCAGAGATAGTCAGGAGTATTGACTACAGTTTTGTGGGAGCCCAGTCCTCGACACACATGCCTCCAAAGGCAGCTTTGGTGGCCAAATTTCCGGAGAGCTCAGCAGTGGGGACTGACAGAAACCCGCCTTTCTAAGTTCTCACTGAACATCTGTCATCCTCCCCACCCCTCTTTGGCCGGTTTCGGGTGTGCCATTGGCAGCCTATGATTGAGTCCTCTTCTGTAGCCCCTCTCATCCAGGGATGGGGAGAGGGGAGACATCATGCAAAGTCAGATTGAACCGAAGGGGCACAGGCAAAACCTCTGCATATCTCCACTGTTTATCTCTAGTTTGAGTCTGGGAAGCATCATTAGATGCTTTCTAAGCTCATGCTGTAGGAAGCTTGCATCCATTTGCCGCAACATTGCGGGGCTTGAAAAATGTGCTAGATCCTTGCTAGTCAGAAGAATAAGTCTGCTAGCCAGGGACTGATTAAAAAATAGTTTGTGAGTGGGGCACGCACTGGTGAGGTTCATAGGTCGTGTCCTGTTGAGAGGCCCATTTCACCACCAGCAGCTGATGGGAAGGTGTTGAGATTCCTACAAGGCTGATGGCTCTGGTTTCTGCTTTTGGATCAGGCTAGCAGGTGTTTGGTAATGTGGAGCCATACTCCGGGTACGGCATTGTCTCCTTCCTTCTCCTCCTCCCCATCCTTAGCCTCCTGTCTGTTGCTACTCTGCCTCCCCCCTTGGGTGCTGCGGAGGGTGATGTCTGAATCTGGACTGGGTTTTGTGCTCAGCTTTGAGGGCAAATCGAGGCCAGTGTTCAGGTCTGGCTATTCAGGCGAGGCTTGAACCAGCACCAGGAAATGACAAACTGCTCCCTGTTTGGGATCTGTCCTGGAGCCAGAACTGATGGGGCAGGAATGGATTTGGGATTCCAGGGTATTTGGCCAAAATTCTGTTTTTCTTTCTCAGCAGATGGCCCAGTCTGCTCTTTTTAAAAATAAAATGTAGAGACTCCTGCTGTCTGTGTGTGAAAAGTCAGTCGCTTACCTGGCATTACCAAAGCAAGGAGATACTGCTTCCCATGACTCATGAAATGCACTGCAGGTTCTCTTAAGAATGGGTGAGCCCATTATTTTGGCTGGAACTTGTCATCTGGTTTCCTTAGCAATTTTGCCGAGGGGGTGGGGATGGGGAGACTTGTAGAAAGGATGGGGTTGCAGGAGGAGATTTCCAAACTTGTTTCTTTGCATGAGTGTTGTGAAACCTTGGACTTGATTAGAGTAAAACACAGAAGGTTTTGTGCATCGCTAACTTTGTGGAAAGGCTTGTAGATTTCATACCCCTAGATTTCTTAGGGCTTGTCTACACTTAAAATACTACAGCAATGCCTCTCTAGTTCTTCAGACGCTACCTGTGCCGATGGGGAGAGATTCTCCTATTGGCATTGGTAATCCGCCTCCCCGAGGGGTGGTAGTTAGGTTGAGAGAAGAACTCTTCCGTTGACCTTGTGCTGCCTGTACAAGGGGTTAGGTGAAAAAGCCGCACCCTAGAGAGATACACTGGTCTACACTAGGAATTTACATTGTCTAGAGCTGTATCTTATTTGTTCATGCTGTGTCTTACTCTGTGTATGTGTGCGGGGAATACCAGATAACATGATGGAACTGCAGAAGTGACAGAGTCCTGTGGCACCTTAAAGACTAACTAAAATTTTAGAGCATAAGCTTTCGTGGGCTAATACCCACTTTATCGGATGCATGCAGTGGAAGTATCCAGGGGCAGGTATAAATAGGTAGGCAAGAACCAGGTGGGAGATAACAAGGTTAGTCCAATGAGGCTGAACCAGCTTGATGGAACTGGATCCCGTATGTTCCAAACAGTTATTGATCTCTAGACAATTAACTGAAGAAAGGTAGAGAAGCAATTTTTTATTTATTTAGGAAATCTACCAATCGTACATCATGCGGAAACAGCCAATAGAATCACAGCAGTGTGGACTGAAATCAAATGTTTGCTGAAATATGACATGGCTGGTTTTAGCAGATTGTAAGAAGCTGCATCAACACAGCGTATGGAAGACTAGCAAAAGGATTTGGTTTCTTTTCAGCAGTGTTGGGTTAGTACGCTGCTCAGTTTCTTTTCTGTGGGTATATAAGGCCTGATTCTCTTTAGCGTAAACCAAAAGCAACACCACTGCAGTCAGTCAAGTGAAACTGGAGTAAGACTAGCGTGAGAGGAGAGTAAGGACTATGATATTCACATGATATTCTGGATTGTGAAGAGTCCAACAATTCTTTATGAACCCTACAAACTGGGTTCTCTTCAGCGGCTCGTGAAATGCAGCTATCTCTGGAGTGGAAGATCAGCTGGTTGACAGAGCCTAGCAACACATCTTAGGACTGGAAGTGAGGCTAAAATAGGGAAAGTTAAAAAATTATGTAGACAAGTTAGATGTTTTTGTCGTTAGGGCCTGATGAAATACATCCTCGAATACTCATGGAGCTGACTGAGGAGGTATCTGAGCCATTAATGATATCTTTGAAAAGTCATGGAAGATGGGAGAGATTCCAAAGGACTGGAAAAGGACAAATATAGTGCCCAGCTATAGAAAGGCAAATAAGGACAATCCGGGGAATTACAGACCAGTCCTCTTAACTTCAGTACCTGGAAAGGTAATGGAGCAAATACTTAAGCAATCAATTTGTAAACATCTAGAAGATAATAACAAGTAACAGTCAGCATGGATTTCTCAAGAACAAATCATGTCAAACCAACCTAGTAGCTTTCTTTGATGGGTAATGAGCCTTATGGGTTGGGCTGGGGAGGGGAGGGAGGAGGAAGTGGTAGATGTGGTATATCTTGACTTTAATAAGATTTTTGATATTGTCTCACATGATCTTCTCATAAACAAACTAGGGAAATACAACCTAGATAGAGCTACTGTAAGGTGGGTGCATAAGTTGTTGGAAAACCATTCCCAGAGAGTAGTTATCAGTGGTTCACAGTCTAGCTGGAAGGGCATATTGAGCAGAGTCCTGCAGAGATCAGTTCTGGGGCTGGTTCTGTTCAATATCTTCATCAACGATTTAGATAATGGCATAGGAGAGTACACTGATAAATTTTGCAGATGATACCAACCTGGGAGGGGTTGCAAGTGCTCTAGAGGGAAGGATTAAAACTCAAAATGATCTGGACAAACTGGAGAAACAGAATGAAATTCAGTAAGGAGTATTTTGCATTTCTCCACTTAAGAAGGAACAGTCAGTTAAGACAAAATGGGAAATGGCTGTCTAGGAAGGAGTGCTGCAGAAAGGGATTAGGTGGTCATAGTGGTTTGCAAACTAAATATGAACTGAGTGCAACACCATTGCGAAAAAAGCAAACCTAATTCTTGGATGTATGAGCAGGATGTGAGTGCTCCAAGGCTGGGTTTGGGGGAAGTGGGGCCTGAGATGGAGCCGGAGGGGGTGCGTTCCTTGGCACATTAGAAAGTCAGAAATCTATGGCTGTAAACAAGACACGAGAAGTAATTCTTCCACTCAACTCTGTGCTGATTAGGTCTCAACTGGAGTATTGTGTCCAGTTCTGGGTGCCACATTTCAGGAAACAGTTGGACAAATTGGAGAAAGTCCAGAGAAGAGCAACAAAAATGATTAGAAGTCTAGAAAGCATGATCTATGAGGGAAGATGGGGAAAAAACTGGGTTTGTTTAGTCTGGAGAAGAGAAACTCAGCAGGGACATAAGTTTTCAAGTATGTAAAAGGTTGTTGCTAGGAGGGAGAAAAATTATTCTCCTTCACCTCAGAGGATAGGATAAGAAGCAATGGGCTTTAATTGCAGCAAGGGTGGCTGAGGTTGGACATTAGGAAAAACCTCCTTATTGTCAGGGTGGTTAAGCACTGGAATGAATTGCCTAGGGTGGTTGTGGAATCTACATCACTGGATGTTTTTAAAAGCAGGTTACACAAACTCTTGTGAGGGATGGTTTGTAGGTAATATTTAGTCGGGCCGGGGAGTGGACTAGATGACCTCTCAAGGTCCCTTCCAGTCCTATGATTCTGTGATTATGAAGATGTCTTCCCGGGGCAAAATAGATAACTGGGACGTGTCCAAACCATTGGATTTAGCGCTTCTGTCTCTTGCTGGAGATGGAAAAGCAGTGGCAGCATTTAAACTATGCTTGAAGTAGAGCTTGTAAAGATCCATGTATGTAGCAACACTAACTGGCATCAAACACTTAATCAGCATTGATGGAAATCTTCTTCTGTGAATGTATTCTGCTAGCTCTTTGTCTGTAGCTAAACTCTTTGTCTGTAGCTAAACTCTTTGTCTGTAGCTAAACATCCTAGGTATGACTGGTAGAAACATGCCCAATGTGTTGTTGAAACTCTGGTTCTCCACTGAGTACAGGAGATCTGTCGTGGATCAGCAGCAACGCAGTAAAGTAACTGGCCAACCAGCAGGCAAGGAGTTAACAGTGAATAATGTTACTGAACAGGTTTATATTTATTTCCTTGTGATCCTAAAGATGAGATAATTTCAGAATCTGACAGCATTTGCCAGCAAAGAATGAGGCTTCCTCTTCATGCTTATGTGCATATCCTGCAAGACAGGAACAGCTGACTTTTTATCTCAGACTAGGCAGCGAGTAGAAAGCAAAACTTTTATGCTTTAAGAATTGGTGGGGCCAGATTCTTAGCTGATGTAAATTGGTTTAGTTCATTGAAGACACTGGTACTATATTGACTTACATCAGCTGGATCTGGTTCTGAAGAGGTTGCCTTAAAATACACTGCTCAAGAGGAACACTTCAGAACATAAAGCTGTCTTTTTAAATCCCCCAAATTGCTTTTCAAGCTGGGGTTTCTCATGGCTGCCCCCAAATATATAGAGAGAGTTTGAAAAATATGAGGATCTCTGTGGTTTTACAAGTCCTGTTGAATTAAGCCTCTCAATAACCTAGTGAAGGAAAGAAGTTAAACCTTGTTTGGCAGTTGTGGTTCATTTGTATTGCAGTAGCACCCATCAGCCTCAGCCACGACGAAGACCCCATTGTGCTAGGTGCAGCACAACCACATTACAGAAGGAGGATCCCTGCCCCAAGGAATTTACGATCCAAGCTGTTCTTGTGTTCTTCCAGTCCTGGAAATACTTTCACCGGGCAGAGGCATTTTAAGTGCTTTATTTGTGCTCTGAGCACCCAAGCTGGCTTGCTTCTTGAAAATAGTGGAGTCTGATGTCACGTACATGGTGTAAATACAGAGCAACCCAGATGAAGTTGGAGTTACTAGTGCATGGTGTGCTGCAGCCCTCTCTGACTGGCAAACAGTGAGACCCCAGGTGTATTTCACAGCCTGCATGACACGTATTCAGTTTAATTCGTGTGACAAAATATGTATGGTCTTCACTATTGTTACTGTGCTGCCGGCCATGGCCACTCTCAACTTCACAGCAGCAGCAGCAATGGAACAGCATCAAAAAAGCACAGGACTTAATCCCTTAAGAATCTGTTTTAGTTACTAGCCACAGATCACCTACAGCACACAGTTGAGTATTTCTGAGTTGATCCAGCAATGGTACAGACACCCAGCCTACTCAATTCAGTACAGTGCGTATCTGGAATGGGACTAGCCATTGCTTTGTGTGTTTTTTATGCTTAAATCTCAAAGGTAGGCCCAGGTCCTTTAAACTTTGCTCAGATAAGTAGCCACCCCTGTAAAAAATACTCATGAGCAAGATTTGCAGGAGTTGGGATTTTCTGTTTTAATTATTATGTACTTTCCAGTAGGTTTTTTAAGGCTCTAATAAAGGAGAACTTTGCCTCAAACCGAATTCCCAGTGACAGCCATTAACATGGGAGGTTGTATTATTTCCTGGCTATTTTTAAGTTCTTCCTTTCCCCTGCCCTCAGAGTAGGTCATTTACATCTAAGTACAGCGGGTGTAAAACATTACCCTTCTGATTAGATAAGTGGTCTGCACCTACTTTGTCCAGGTGTAAATAACTATGCAAGATAATGGGAAGTGGAGAATGAGGCATATTGATTTCAACGTAAGTGAAATTGAATGAACCCCAATGGGCTGGATTAGAGCAGCTCTATGCTGTACTACCAGTGCAAAGTGCTGGTTTTCCTGGCCATCGCAGGATTAGACTAGAGCTCTGCACTTTACTATTTTTTTAATCCCACTCACACCTGCTCCCGCATTATATCTTGAATTTCCCTCTCGTTCCCACCTGCAAAAGCCTCAGATCCTGCAAGAGAGAGATTTCCCCCGTGCTACTAGAACACTCTCTCTCTCTCTCGGCATTCATTATATATTATTAAAGAAAAAAATAGAATTTGTACCCTAAAAGAATAAAACAAACCTTGCTTTAACTCTTGTTATAAGACATCAAATCTCTTTCTATCCTCGCTCAAGTTAAGTATTAAAACCTTTATTTAAAAAATGGAGAAAACTTGCTTTCCATTGCTGAGATTCTATTTAGGACAAACGGACAAGAGGGTTAGTGTTTTCCCGCAAATTACTGCCGTCTGTTTTTTTTGCCTATCTATTCCTGCCTGCAAAGTACATTTCACCTGCTCCCGCTATGATGGCAGTGGATCCCGTGGGACTTGTGGGTTCCTGGTTCTGCTGCAGGGCTCCAGATCAGAACTTTGGGAGGCACAGAGCAGCCACAGTAACTTCTACACTGATCCTCTCCCTGCCGTCAGCACGGCCACCGAAAGAGAGTCTGGCTGGGATATCCCCGCATCTCAGTGATCTCAGGCTGCCAGGATGGTGCATTAAGGCCAGAGGCTGCTGACATGAAGCACTCAGATACGTGCTCTTCATATCCTAGTAAGAGCCAGAACAGAACAGAAGGGATCTCGGCCCTGTGGCTGTGCTACGCTGGATTGTGGGAGCACACAGGTGGCTTGAAGCCACTTTCCTAAACCTATCCACCTCTTTCTCCTTAGCCACTGCTCGGGGCTTAGCCCAACAGGGTTAGTCACATGAGTGATGCAAGAGGGCCACGTCTCTCTCACTAACTCCAGCTCTGCTCAGCAATCCTGCTCCTCTTTCCAGCAATGTGTGTCCCTATTCTGCAGTCCCCAATCCTGCATTCCTTGCATGCTCACAACTCCCATTGACTTCACTGGGAATGAAGGTTGTGCGCACTTTAGCATGTGGCTTCTTCAATATTCTAGGCGTAAACTAATTTTGATGAAGTAGATGGCTTTAAAAAACAGAAGCCTTTCACTAGTGAAGGGCCAGCTAAAGCTAACTAGCCATGTGCATGGCTGGTCCAGATTCCATTTGTTGTGATCTATGATGATGGTACGAAGGCTCTCGGAGGACATGGTGGAAAGGTCCTAGTGGAAAAGCTGTTGCTATGGCAAATGGATCAGTGCTGGAATTTGAATGGTCGACTTTGAAACGATCAACACTACCTCATTTATTCCTTTGCTTAGAATGTTGAATCGCCATAGGGCCTCTTGTTTCTCCTCCTTACTGACTTTACCAACAAAATTAATTGTAATTCCACAGTCTGAGCTGGCTCCAGAGAGATGCCGAAAATCGTCACTTCCCACTGACGTCCGTGATGGTTGAGTGCAGGACTGAATTCACTAACGTTTGTGCAGAAAGGGGCTTATTCACGAAATAACTTGGGTATATGCCTAACTCCCACAATAGGACTTATGTGCATGCCTAAACTTAAGCACTTGCTTATGTGCGTTCAAGCATCAGGATGGTTCATTGGGTTTTGCACTAGGGTAGCTCCATTAGTTTCATTGGAGATGCATTTAGTTTACACCAGTGTGAAATTAAATTTGGGCTTGAAAGCCTTGCCTGCAATATAGATAGTAATCAGTAGCATAAGCAAGTGGTAGTTTTATACTGATTGTACAACCGCTGACTGTGTTCGCCCTCACGGGTGATCCTGAACCAATTGAGGGGACCCATTTTGCATTGCATGCACTTGGAGGCACAGTTTAACAGACAAGATTAAACTTCTTGGAACCTTGAAAATAATATTGAATAATGCTTAGAACTGTACATCTTCAAAGCACGGTACAAAGAACAACTGACCAGTTCTCACCTCTCTCTGATAAGTGGCCTAGTTTTTCAGAGATGCTAAGTACCTGCTGCTTCCATTGACTTCACTAGTAGGACTTGTGGGTGCTATTCAGCGCCTCTGAAAATCAAGGACTCTTTCAATCGATTACAAAAAGCTTTGGATCAAGCTCTTACTGAGGTGTCTGAACATGTCTGACTCTCTAGGCAGCCTGACAAGATGTAGCCTAGTATCTCTGAAGTGCAGAACGATGGCACTTCTAGGGCATTTGTAAACACACAACTCAGCGTCTCTTGTCCTTGGAAAAGGTCTGTAAAGCAGCTTATGATGGGTTTTCCTCCCTCCCTGCCCAACTGATTTCTGAGCTCAGCTCAGTGTGTCCCAGAGAAGCATTCAGCATGTAGCCAGCCCATTGCACGGCTTCCTGTGTTTGTGTGGGCAGCTTGCCACAAAGCAAGAGCATTCTCTCCTGGCATTGTCACTGGTGTTTCAGAAGAAAATGGAAACCTTGGTGCCATTCATCCTTGGGGTTAGTGAGACGCTTTCTGGAGTGTTTTGATTATTTAATATTCTTTGTTTGCTGCCAGAGCTTTAAATCAAGCCCCGGAAGGAGTGCGGTTTCCCCACCAAATATCCTTGGTGTCTCAGTGCAAGATACCAGACCCCGGAAGGGAGCAGAAATGATCTCCTTGGGTCCTCTTTGTCTGCTGAAGGCCCTCCTTTCTCCCTGAATCGTATTGTCCCCAAGTACTTAGCCAGCAGATAGGGAGAGGGAGTATTCCGAGTGGTTAAAGCACAGGACTGGGAGCCAGGTAATTGCTAGAGGATGCTTGGATTTGTAGTTAAGGCCCTGGTTTGGGATATCTAGCTGTGGGACATATGTGGCTCCCACTCTTCAATATATTGATCCTCACCGCACCCTTGTGAAGCAGGGCAGTGCTGTTATCGCCATTATGTAGATGGGGACCCAAGGCGCAGAGTGGTTGAGTGACTTGCCTAGATCACACGGGAAGGCTGTGGCAGAACGGGGAGTTGAACCTAGGTCTCCTGAGCCTGTGAACCACAGGACAATCCTTCCTTTCCGGGAGATCTAGGTTCTGTTCAGCCCTCTAGCGCAGTGTCCTCTGGCAAACCTTGTTCCTAAATTGCCAGGTCATAGAATGGAGCGAATAATATTCCTTCCATCACAAAAAACAGTCTTGAAGGAAGAGCAGAATCTGTGTTTTCTATAGTAATCTGTGATGGGATGAGCATGCAGCCTAGTTGTCCATCTCAACAGACAGCAGAATACTTAGTAGTGTTAAACCGGACACCTGGCAACATCCGGTTAAAAAGGGATGCTGGAAGCTCCAGTCAGCCCTGCTAACTGGGCCGTTAAAAGGCCAGTTGGTGGGAGGCTGGCAGGCTCCCTTGGACTCACCACAAACGGCAACATGTCCCTCAGCTCCTAGGCGCAGGGGCGCCATGTAGTCTCTGTGCTGCCTCCATCCCGAGCCTTGGCTCCACAGCTCCCATTGGCTGGGAACCGTGGCCAGTGGGAGCTGCTGGGGTGGGGTCTGTGGGTGGAGGCAGTGCGCAGAGCCGCCTGGCCTTGCCACCGCCTAGGAGCCGGGGAACATGTTGCTGTTTCCGGGGAGCTGCCCAAAGTGAGCGCTGCCAGGTGCCTGCATCTCAAACCTTCTCCCGTGCCCCAGCTCTGAACCCCTTCCCACATGAACCCCTTGGCTCCAGCCTGGAGCCCTCTTCTGCACCCGAAACCCCTCATTCCTGGCGCCACCCCAGAGTCCGTAGCCCCTCCCATGAGCGATTGAGTGAGGATGGAGGAGAGCGAGTGATGGGAGGGGGGATGGAGTGAGCCTCGAGGAAGGGGTGGAGCAAGGGATGGGGCAAGGCTGATTTTTTTTTTTTTTTTTTGTGCAGTTAGAAAGTTGGCAACTCTAATACTTAGAGATTTAAAGATGCAGCATGCAAGAACAGAGTCTTACAAGCAAAATATACCACATTTTTACCTTCAGCATTTAAGAAATGTTTCTTCACTCATTTACTTTAATTAAACATAAATCTGGATTAACTCTTCTACATCTGATATTGCGAACATGAGAAGAATCACTCCTGTTCTTTGGTAATTATCTGTTGATCAGCATCTGTGTCATGAAGGGTTTTTTCCTTGAAAAACAAGGAAAAAAACACATCTGACTCACAGCAGTGTCTTTTTAAAGTGTGCTGAACAAGAGGCAGTCGCTAACAGTCCGACCTGTTTGACCGTACCAATCAATTGGGCTGATCACCATGTTCTTTTCTAATCTGAACAGTCTAGAGAATTGACAGTAGCTCACTGAAAAGGATGCTCTTGTCAGATACAAAATGGGATGCCACCAAGAGGGACTATTGATCTAGGAGGAGGAGGGTGTTGATGAAGGATGACTGTGTTAGAAAAGGATGATGGGTGGCCTGAAGAATTGCTGGCAATATTTGAGCTTTTTCTCCAGGTGCTGGCAGCAAGATACTGAAGAAAGGAAGAGAAAGTGGGTCAGTTAACAAACGTGCTGATATTGTGAGATGGCAAACAACTTTCAGTATCTGATGTTAACTGAGCGCAACGACCGCTAAGGCCATATTCTTTCTTTCAGTTGCCATGTCTTCAGTGAGGGTTGTGACCTGCCAACTCTCCACCCCCAGCACACAAACAGGTTTTGGGGTGTCACCATCACCCCTCTTTTTCTGTGAGATGAGGGGCAGGGCAGGTCTTGAACTTTTTGGATGCTGAGTCTCCAAACTCTTCTGTTGTGACATCGGGTCACTGCATGGAAACAGCTGAGACCCATTGACTATGTTACAGGCTCTTCGGGGCAGAGAGAGTGTTTGTACAGCGTCTAGTACAATGGAGCCCTGATCCGTGACTGTGGGACTTCTAGTAGCTACTGAAGAAATAAGACCATTTTGGAATTTCGGCGAGTGCAAACTGCAGCTGTCCACATTCATAGCAGAGTTCATCCCCCATAGCAGCATTACACCCATGTTTTGGGTGTTCACAGAGCTACTGGTCCTGGTCCCATTCAGATTGATGGGAGTCTTTCAACTGATTCCAGCGGCTATTAAATGAGGCTCATAAATCCCCATATTGCTTGGATTGTAGCGTTCTCAGAGACCAGGCTGAGATGGTCAAATCTGGGTAGGGGATTTGGATGCCTGCTTCCCATTAATTTCATTGGGAGTTGGGCATCAAAATCCCTTTGACAAGCTCAGCACAGAGGCCTGATTCTGCATTCTGTTACATCTGGTGCTTTTTGGAGACAATGGAATTACACCAGCATAGAACTGGTGCCTTAACATAGAGATGCAGGCCCTAATTGTCTCTCTGGGACCATTTCTGGCCCCTATGAGAAGTGAAAGTTGGGAGTTGCTCTCACTGAAATGTCTTTGTCAGTGTCTGATCAAAATAAGTCTATTGGAAAGATACAAAAAGCTTTGTGGGGACACTTTTGTATCATGAAAAATTTAATTCAGAATGGGAATTTTGATGTGTAGGTGTGTTTAAAAATAAAACACAAAATAAAAAAAAGTGCCCACCTTTCCTTTTCCTGTGGAGAAGAAGGGTTAGAAAGGGGGGCGGGGAAATCCTGAGACACCCACCCCTTCTTCCAAAATAAAATTTCAAATTGAGATGAATACATCCTGTTTTGATTTAATTAAAAAAAACAAACAAAAGACCTCTGAAAAGTATGTTTTGGTTTTGTTTGTTTTTATGGGGAGAAGGGAGATGACTCTATATATAATTTTTTTTTTTTTCCAAACTCTCTTTTTTCAGTGAGCCTTAGTCGGGAGTGCCTCCATTCAAGTCAGTGGGGATGCTCTCAATTTCCACTGTGTAGCTCATATCTTCACTGTGCCCCTTTCTGGGACATCTACACAAATATTCATCAGAGGGCGCAATCTAGCCCTATGTGAAAATTGAAAATAAACAAACCGAGCAGCATTCTTCACCGGCTTTAGACTTTCCTCCGGAGAAGAGGAGTTCCCTTTCTGAGCCAATTACAAATCTTGCAGATCCTCAGGTGGTGTGAACAGACTGAACCACATGGATGTCAAAGGAGCTGTGCCAAGTTACCCCTGCTGAGGACTTGGTTCATTTGTGCCTAGTCACTTTAATGCCTGATAGAAAGCAGCATTTAAAGGGTGCATAACTGAGCTGCTTTTTAGAAGCAGCCTTTTTCTGAGTCCCATTTAAGTGTGTAATTAGTGTTTGTAAATTAGTTCAGTTTGGCTGGCCATTCAGGGTAGCCATTTCCATTTGGTAACAACCTAAAGAACACTCAGAACTAAATTGTACATTATGGAAGGTATAATACAAGCAAAAAGCCCAGCGTGTGTCAGGCCTGCAGCCTGAAACATCGTTTGCCGTAGTTTATTTGTACCTTTTTGTTTTCCATTAGCCTTGACCCAAGAGGTTCCTGGAATTTTTCATTCCTGGTCAATCTAGAGATGGTGTCTGCTCTTTGTTACGTATGGCTCACATTTCCAGAAATTGCTGATCTCCCTGGAACTACAAGAGCTGTATCATACACCAGTGTGAAATAGTGACTACTATTACTAAAGTTATTACTACTAACTATTCCACCAAAGTTAATAGAGTTACACTAGTGAAAGAGGAAATTCAGGCTGAACATAATTTATTGGAACAGTTTCTGCTATTGTTATAAATATGCATGCAGGGGGTGGATTTTAAATCACGTCCTTTTCCAAGTCATTGGAAGATATGATGTCCTTTTTTTCTTGTGCCTGTTAAAGCTCTCACTTTATGCCCACAGTGTGAAGTAGTCAGCAGGGTGGTTTATGTATTGGGTTTCTCTGTCTGAGTCACTGAAGCCATAGCTTTGATTCCTGGTAGTGTTGCGTCATTCTTTGGAGGTAGCTGGAGTCCCATGCAGTTGAGATGTCATTTGAAATGTTATTTTTACAACTAAGCATCAGTTTGTCTAAAGTAGCACATTTGAAATTTTGTCCTGTGTACTTCCAGGTAGCCAAGAGTTTGAATGGTTCAATACAAGCAAGCAGGCTGCATGTGTTTTACTTAGCAACCTGATCCCAACTAAAGTGCTTTATTTTATAACCCTGTGTCAAGTAAATAATTCTTACTTGTGTGAATAATCCCACAGAGGTCAGTGGGTCTGCTCCTATGAGTCAGGCTTGCAAGACTGGGCTCAGTTTGCATGCAAATGTTCAAAATGTTCAGTGCTGAAGGAAAACACAGACCTAACCCCGCCCCCGCCAAAGCCCATAACTCCATGCTCAAAAATACAGGTGCATCATTTTGGGCTCACCCATCTGGAAGCTGCTTTGGAAAACATGAGTAGCATGTTCCATGAGTATAGGAATTTGCACCAGCGAGCTTTGCCAAAATGTATTCTCTTCCCCCCAGTGTAGCACAACCTGCTGTGCACTGGGCTGCTGCTCTCCACCCCAGAGATGGCTGCATTTCTATGAGGCTGTGTGCACTATAGTTTGTAGAACAAAACTAGAATGTTACAGGTACCAGGCTGGAAAGAAGATGTAAATTATTAAACGGAGGGTAATTAACCACTAGAACCATTTACAAGGGTTTGTGGTGGATTCACCATCCCAGGCAATTTTTAAAATCAAGATTGGATATTTTTCTAAAAGATCTGCTCTAGGGAACTTTCAGGGCAGTTCTCTGGCCTGTGCTACACAGGAGGTCAGACTAGATTAGTGCACGGGTCCCTTCGGGCCTCGGAGTGCGTGAAACCTGCAGTATTGTTACATTTTTCATTGTTTGACTTTCTTTCAAGCCAATCCTGCCGGTTGTATAAATATACGTGCATGCTGTTGGATGTTAAAGTTAGCACCATTTCTCCATTCATTGCTGCTGTTTCGAACGCTGCCCCAGCCCTGGCCCACAAAGCTTGTGAAAATAACATTTACAATCATATATTTAACAGTTCCGTAGTATACAAAACTCCAGCATTCTGGCAGGCTGCCTGGAAACTTGCAGAAAGTTAATGCTGTTGACTCTTTAAAAGGAGAGAGTTTTTCCGCTTGACTCCTTTTGCTTTTTAAGCTCTCCAGGCCCAACATGCTGCTCCCTGCTGCTTGAAAAACACGGAAAGTCCCAATTTTAGCGAAGTTAGTTTGGATAGTTTTCTAACTAAGCCACATTTCAGGGGTGTGGGGGACCAGTGATTTGTATGTTGGTTAATTACACCATCACAGCATATACGTGGTTTAAGTTTAGCATGGAAAAAGAGGGTGAAGCTCCTCATGGAGAACTGTGGCCTGCATGCAGTGGTGCAGTAATTAATTATTTGTATTACAGTAGTGCCTAGAGCCTCCAACTGAGTTTGAGGCGTAGGTGTACTTGGTGCACGCCCCCGTCACAGTGCGAGACTTACCCATGTGGTGCCTCTTGGTGGTCGTCCGGGAATTAGCTCACTTTCAGTATGGAGCGCCCTCTGCAGGCTGGGGTCCCACTGTCCATTGGCCCTGTGTCCCTCCTGGATCCTGGTGCCCCTTTCCCTGGGGTGCTGCCCCTGGCAATATCCCCAACAATCTGTGGAGCTCCCCTCCCTGGGGAACCCCCAAACCTCTGATCCCCACCTTGCCTCAGTCTGGGCTACTGCCAGTCGTCATCATCAAGCCCCCGTTCCCTGGGGCAGACTGTGGTGTAAGAGCCAGTCATCATAGGCAAGGGGGTTTTGGCCTGCTGCCTTTCCTTGCAATCCAGTTCCTCAGTGGGCCTTGGATGAGGCCCTGAAGCCTGGGGAGTTGCCAGCCTGGAGCTCTCCTGCTCCTCTGGCCTTTCCGCAGCCCTGCTTCACTCCCAGTACCTTTTCTGCAGGCAGCCAGGCCCTGCTCCCTCCAAGACTGGAGAGAGACCTATAACCTGCCTGAGCTCCTGGCTACAGCCCTTTTATACAGGCCAGCTGTGGCCTGACTGGGGCATGGCCCAGCTGCCCCCGTTTTCCCAGTCAGCCCAGCTTAGCAGCTCCCAGCCCCAGCCTTCTCTCAGGGCTGACTTTAACCCCTTTTCTGCTGGAGTGGGGTTAGGGTGGGAGGGGGCAGTCAGGGAACAAAGAGCAGGGTGGGGCTTAGATAGGGGGTGGGATTCTGGGGGGGGCCATTAGTGGGAGAGGTCTCCAGAGGGGGCGATCGGGGACAAGGATGGGTGGGGGTTGGATGGCTCGGAGGTTCTGAGGGGGGTGGAGGTGGATAGGGGGTGGGGCCAGGATGTTTGGGGAGGCACAGCCTTCCCCACACAGTTTTGAACCCCAGTGTGGCCCTCGGGCCAAAAAGTTTGCCCACTCCTGCTGTGAGAGATTCACAGTGCAGGCAGCTTTCACTGCTCCTCAGGATGGTTGAGTGGGAGCCAGGAGACATGGCGTCCATTCCAAATGCTCACTGACTTTGTGTAACCTGGAAGGACTGGTGAGAAGTCTAGGGAAATGCTGTTACATTCCACTGTGCTATGTTGGAATAGGAGAGATGTGTAAAATGCCACGGTAAAATAGTAGTATTGCTCTAATAAACGGGGATTGGGCACTTCTCAATTGGGACAGCTAGTATTTGTTGCTGGGAATCTGGCAAAAAAAGCGTAATTTGCAATCCAATTTTAGGGACATTCATTTTCATAGTTAACAAAATATTAAAATAGAAAACATGAAACTCATATATGTTTGCATTGCTATTTACTCCATTGCACATGGATGCTGGCTTGTTATTATAGGGTTGGTTGTGAGAACTAAACTGGGGGAGCTTGATGTTTTGATTAGAAGAAAGACGATATAAAACATACATGTAATTTCTCAAAGTGAAATGTCACAGGATCACATTTTCAGGTATGCATCTGTATGAGTAACTTGCATCCGCAGTTGTTGTACAAATTGCATATTTGCATTGGCAGATGTCCAGTTGTGTGTCTAGTTGCCCATTCAAACAGATAATGCTGTCTGTGGAATTGTGGTACTTGTGTGCACAAACTAGGTGCACAATTTCATTTCTGAAAGCGTGTTGTGGACTTTGGAATCTGAAGCAAAAAAGAAGTAGGTTAGATTCCCAGCTAAGAAGCGAATCTAAATCTCATTGCAGTCGGTTTGAGTCTTTCCATTGAATTCAATGGGATCTGGATCAGGCCCTAAGACAGGTCCATTTATCTGAGACAGTTAATTATTATCTGGTAGAGATATTAAGCTTTTCCATGTCCCTCGCTTACGTCTTTGTCTTGAAAGGTTATAGAACGTACAGTCCTTGGGGGCTTGCTAGTCTCGGGTTTAAACAGTGTTGTTGCTCAGATAGGAAGCAACAACAGCAAAGGAATAACACATGTAGTGACACACAGACATCATCTTCCTTTCCTGCTGATAATGGCTCATCCAAATTAAACAGCCTCTTAGAATTGGTATGGTAATTTCCAACTTTTTCTGTTTTCTGTGTATATAAATGCATCTTACTTCTGTGTGTTCCATTCTATACATCCGATGAAGCGGGCTATAGCCCACGAAAGCTTATGCTGAAATAAACTGGTTAGTCCCTAAGGTGCCCCAAGTCTTCCTCGTTTTCTTTACGAATACAGACTAACATGGCTGCTAATTTGAGAGTATTTTGCTAGTTTCTTATCTGTCTCCCTTCCTGCTGTTTCTCTCCAAATAGGTTGGGTAAATATCCTACTGCTTGCCAGCATGAAGGTCCAAAGATTCAGATGTTTTTGAAAGAATTATTTTTAGGTCAGATCTTGAAGTCACTCCTGTGTCTTCCATGGTTCTTTTAGTAGTTGTGATTTTATAACTCTTTTTAATCAACTTAATGCTCTGGGAGCTTTCAAAGCGCTCTTGTGTTACCGGTGAAGCATCATTTCTAATAGGTGATGTGTAAGGATCCAAAATAACTGTTGCCTGGCACTCAAACCTCCTGTTGACTTTAATTGACATGTTGCCTGTGCAAGGACTGCAGGATCAGACCCTTGGGGGAAAAAAACCACTATTCTGTGTATTAGTAAGATGCTGATAAAATTTGTAAGAGACTTCCATTTAATCAAACTATCAAGGGGTAAAGCCTATGACTTATACATATATAGGGGTGTGTGTGATATCATATACACACACACACACACACACACCTATATATGTATATGTCATAGGCTTTACCCCTTGATAGTTTGATTAAATAAAATTTGCAAGAGACTTCCATCAGCATCTTACTAATACACAGAATAGTTTGGTTTTTTTTAGACATCTATGTACCTGATCTTCTACTACTTCCATTTGATCCATAGGAAGTTTGCCATTGCCATAAACAGGAGCAGGATTTTGCCCTATGGGTTCAGTCTTGCCCTTTGTAAAATTCTCAGGGCTTACTACCTGGAACAGAGATAATCTTAAGCCGGGGTGGGAAAACTACGGCCCGCGGGCTGGATCCGGACCGTCCCATCCGGCCCCCCAGCCAGTGAGGCTGCCCCCGCCCCTCCCCTGGAGCCGCGCCGCGTAGCGCTGTGGCCGGGGCTGCACGCTCCCTGATCCTCTGAGCCGTGCCATGTGGGCAACACTCCGGGGGCCGGGGCTCTGTCCTCAGCCCCTCCCCGGAGCCGTGCCGCGTGGGTGGAACGCTGAGCCCCTCCCCAGAGCCGTGCCCCACGGGCGGCAGTCCGGGGGCTGGCTGGGGCTGCGCCCTCAGCCCCTCCCCTGGAGCCACGCCGCGAATTTGGCGCTCCGGGGAGCTGGGGCTGCGTGCTGAGCCCCTCCCCCGGAGCCGCGCCGTGTGGGCAGCAGTCCAGGGACCGGGGATGCACGTTCAGCCCCTCCCCCGGAGCCATGCCACCGGGGCTGTGCACTCATGGTAAGGGGGCAGAGGGGCATTGGGGTTTCCAGGGTGGTGGTTGTGGGGGATAGTCTGGAGGGGGCAGTCAGGGAGCAGGGTGGGTTGGATAGGGGGTGGGGTTCTGGGGTGGTGGTTAGGGGGTGGAAGGGTGGATAAGGGTCAGAGCAGTCAGGGGACAGGGAGCAGGGGAATTGGGTGGGGTCCTGGGGATGGTTAGGGGTCTCTGGAAGGGACAGTCAGGGGATGGGAGGGGGTTGGATGGGTATTCTGAGGGGGCAGTCAGGGGGCGGGAAGTGGGAGGGGGCCGGATTGGAGGCGGGGCCTTCCCTTACCCGGTCCTCCATATAATTTTGTAGACCCAATGTGGCCCTCGGGCCAAAAAGTTTGCCCACCCCTGTCCTAAGCATTTGTTCCAACTCTGACCAAATGCTACATGCTGGATTTAAAAAACGTCAAGCTCTGTATCTGTCTGGGAAGATCTGGAGATGGGTGGAGGGCAGAGATATTGGGAAAGGGAGCCTGGGACTGCTGTGAGAAGACAGCCTGCCTTTAAAATGTGTGTTCTCTGGTAAAATTTCCCTCCACATATAATTAACTGCTCATATCCTGGCTTCTCCCTAGGATGGGGTAGGCAAACTATGGCCCACAGGCTGCATCTGGCCTCTGAGCTCCTGGCCGGGGAGGCTCCTCCCCTGCTCCCCCGGCAGCTTCAGCGCGCCGTGTGGGCAGCACTCTGGCCTGCTGCTCCTGGGCAGCGCTGCACGCTCCTGCAGGGCAGCGTGTCTGGCTCCAGCGGGCCGTGCGGAGCCAGACATGCTGCTCTGAGCAGCATGGGGACCAGGGCCAGGGGGATGGGTAAGGGGCAGGGAGTTCCAGGGGGCAGTCAGCAGGGGACAGGAATTAGGGAGCGGTTGGATAGGGTGGAGGTTCTGGGGACAGATGGATAGGGTATGGGAGTCCCAGGGGTCTGTCATGGGGTGGGGGTATGGATAGCGAATAGCATAGCTGAGGTCAGCGTATCTTGGATCGACTTACCTGGCCATCCACACAGTGGACGCTAGATGCGATAAATCGATCCCTTATCGATCGCTGCCTGCTGATCCGATGGGTAGTGTAGATGTACCCTTAGTCATGTACCTCACAACATCCCTGTGAGGATAACTGCATTCAATATGGTGAGGTGCTTTTATGCTACAATGGGTACAATACATAGGTAGTCTACACTTGGAGGAAGAGGGTTGCTTTGAGGCCTGTGGATGAGAAGTATGTTACAAAGTGAGTAGGTATCATTGTGTCCATTGTACAGATGGGGAAATGGAGATATAACAAGGTGAGTAGCTAAAGTTTGTGTACAAAATTGAGACTGTAACTCTGGGGAGTGCAGAGGAGTCTAGACTGCTTGTCCGATTCCTATCAAAATAAATTGCCTGCGTAAACAGGGCAAAATGGAAACCTGTTTGATAAAGAGCAATCTAATCAAATATCTGCGCCGATAGCTCTGTTGCAGTTCACTTGTAAATTCTGTCTGTATTCTTATTGCAGGGTGGACACTCGTGAGTGGAGGACAAGGTGTGAGTGTCCGTAACCGGTGGAATGGAGGCCTGATGTAAATGCAAACATGGGTAAGGAGAGGGTCCCGCTGGAGCAATTGAGCCTCTCTCTAGTCGGTTACTGTGGCTTGCTTGGTGTACCTGACAAAACAGCCCAGAGCAGGAGAATCTGCAGAAATAGCTTTGATCAACATTAAATCGGTTTATTCTCTTGCCTTCCAGTCAAGAAGAGTCCCAAGTGAAACACTGCTCTTGGTGTCTGTGTTATCGCAGGCAAATCACTTCAGCTTTCTGTGTCTCAGTTTATAATGCAAGCTCTTGGGGCAGGGAACTTTCTTGCTATATACCTGTACGAGACCTAGCACAATGGAGCCCTGAGGTCAGATGGGGCCTCTAGGTCCTATTATAATGATCAAAAAGTAATGAATTGTCTGGTGAATATGTGCATCACTGTTCTCTACTGGATGGAATCTGCTCAGTTGCGTGTCCTAAGCCCTATATTGCTAATGGAGGTCTACCTTTCGCTCAAGTAGTAGGAGTCTGTAATTTTGGAGGTGAAGGGTGATCATGGCTACAGCATGTCTAAAACTGGGAAGTTCCAAGTGGTCTGGATTTGTGGCACACTGAATTTCTAGGCAGCCACTACTTTGTTATTCTAATACATCGCGTACTGACCATGTGCTTGGTACCGTATGAGTCACATTTTAAAAATGCTTAAGGGAGTTGGGCACCTGGCTCCCACTCACTTTCAGGGGGCATTAATCTAACTCCCTTAGTCTCCTTGAAAATCTCTACCCTCCATATAGAGAGAAATCCCAGCATCTCCATTGAGGGGCTTGCAATTTGAAATCATTGCAGGGAGCTGAGACATAGCTAGAACACACACACATCGGTGCCACAAGAATATTGAATCAGTCAACCACACAACAGCTTCCTAGGAAAAGTGAGTTTTAAGGAGAGTTTTGAATGAAGAGAAAGGGAGCAACCCTGAGCCGTGACTGCTGTGGGCTCGTTGGCTCAGGATAAAATATGTGTTTGATGGCATTTATGGGCTTGTAACTCCAGAAACCCAAACAAACCAAGTACAGTAAAGCTCTTTTCCAAGAGAGCACTGTTTCAGTGAAAAAGGTGGACCGAGCTCTTCCTAAATGATGTGTTAGCCAGTGGGCCAACTTACGAGCTAATGCACCCAGTAATACTCCCAAAAGTAACAAGATTTCAGCCCCTTTTCTCCAAATCAAAACAATTCAATGCAGATCAAGCACGTAAACCAGGTTCTGTCTTCTGCACAGAATTCTCTCCAGCTAACCTCGAGCTGTCCTTAATAGGAGTAGAGGTCCTAGGAGATTATAATTGGCTTTTCATTTGTCAGTCTTCACTGTCTAATCCAGCCCCGGACAGAACTGGGAGTGACTGAAAATCATCAGGTCTGGTTGAAATTTGAAAAATGTTTTGTTTGTCTCTTCCTCTCATTTTGTCTCCTTCCCTCCCTTTCTCTTCCCTCCTCTCCTCCCATTTCCCCATTGGAAAAGGGGAATACAGGGGAGGAAAGCATCATCTGTCTCCTTTTGGCTTTTTCTGTCTTTGCCTTTTGTTCCCACAGGAAAAATGGCGTTGGGGAGAAGTTTTACCTGAAAGCTAATGCCATGTTAGAGTGTGTGTGTGTGTGGGCGGGGAGGGGGGAGAAGTGAGGCAAATATTTTTAATTTTGAAAAATTTCATGGAGGGGGCCAAAAATTCAAACAAAAGTGAAAATGTTCATTTTTTTCTATATTAAAAAGAAGTAGACCAAAAACGTGACCAGCTGTAGCTGTTACTTTCTGACTTTTTTTGTGCAGCGAGTTAGCGCCTTCAGTCCAAGTCTTAACTGACCAGCTATTTGACTGCTTCCCCCTTTTACTGGACTCCTGGGGAGGGACAGGTGTGGGCTAGCCTTGGGATTAGATCCCTCTTCAGTGTGCGAATGTGGCTGGGTTACATTTCAAAGCGCCCTTCAGCGCTCCGCTGGGTGTGTCTAGGACTGCTTCGATCTATCCGTCTGTCTGGGTCTGTGCCCCTCTCTCACATATATGAACTTGATTGTACCATAGGTGCCCACAAAGGCAGTGGACAAGGACACCGTGTGAGCATAACTCTGGTCTCAGTGGCTCAGTTGTTTGGGCGAGATGGGTACAGGATGTACAGTGTGTATATTACTGCCTCACTGGGATGTTACTTTCGCTGCCCCATTTACTGCCTTCTGAGAGTTGCTAGACTAAAGGAGCTTACATGAGGATGGACTGAAACTACAGAGAGGTGAAGGGAAGATTAATATTTAATCTACGAGTGGGTTTTGGGTTTTTTTAGTCTTTTTAGTCTACAGCAGGTGGGGTTTTAAAGAATAACTAGAAAATACATTGCTCATTACCCTAGGGTATGAGCATTGTGATCAGACCCCAGCAGTGCTGTTTAACGCAGCCACAGCTCCAAAATCTTGATTTGGATTTCTTTTCAATTTAAAAGAAACAACCACCCCAGATCCCTTACAATGAAGATGGTTAGCACAAATGAGGTATTTGTAATGTCATCAATAACTCAGATTTGACCATAACCCCATTCTTCTTGGGGTGGCACTTCATAGAAGCATCATGGTCCCCTAAATAGTGCAGAGGATGTGAAGTCAGAAGATCTGGTTTCTCTTCTGTCTGTGCCATGTGTGACCTTGGGCATGTTACTTAATGTTTGTGCCCCATTTAGCGCCATGCTAATGATGATATTTGTAAAGAATGGATAGTTGTGTGGACGGCACAATAAAAATATGACGTATCATTAGTTATTAACCTTTCAGAGGCATTTTAAAGAAGACCCTGTGGCCTAGCCTTAGAGCAGGGCTTGGGGGACTTACACAAGAGCATTTCCAGTGGAACTCAGGGCAGAGATTTCTTTTTCCAGTTCTTACCCTGGACAGGTCACTTGGGCCCTGGTTCATCAAAGGTCCATCTAGCCCAGTATCCTGTCTTCTGATAGTGGCCAATGCCAGGTGCCCCAGAGGGAATGAACAGAACAGATAATCAGAAAGTGATCTGTTCCCTGTCGCCCATTCCCAGCTTCTGGCAAACAGAGCACCAGCAATGTGGTTCCATTTTAGCTTAGGTGGAGACCATCTTTCCTGCATAAGCTCCCCATTTCCCAAAAGTTTCCCCAGGTCCTAATATAGCTAAACCCTCCTCCCTACATCATCTCATCCACGGATTGAAACCCTGCAGTTCTGCCTGTCTAACTGCCCTGAGCGTGGAACTGGAAGCATTTCAGAGAATTCTGCCATGGAGGTCCTGGACTTCAATCTCTTACCTAGTAGCCTAAATTGGCCTCCAGGACCTCTCTCCTATCGTGTGTCATTGGTACCTACATGTACCACCAGTTCCTCTCCAGAACTATACCCAATTCTATCTAGATGTCTCGAGAGATCCGTAACTTTCCCACCAGGCAGGCAAGTCACCACGCGATTCTCCCGGTCATTGCAAACTCAGTTACCTATGTTTCTAATGATCGAATCCCCCATAACTATTACCTGTCTCAATACAAATTAAACGGGAGTGGGGGAGGGACAGCAGGGCTCAGAGGGGGGCAGCCCAGGGAGCCTGTGGGGGGCCAAGGGTGATGGTGGGGGGTGAGCCCATGGAAGCCAGGGGAGATGGAGGGGTAGCATCTTCAGAGGGCTGGGGCACCAAAATACAAGTTTGCCCAGGATGCCATTTTCCCTCAGGCTGGCCCTGCTCATCATAAAACTAAAAGATGCCTGCTGTGAGGGCTGCATTTCCATACCTTTTCCACTTTGTATACAGGCGGCAGTTTCCAATCGCGGGTGACCAGACAGCAAATGTGAAAAATTGGCACGGGGGTGGAATATAATAGGAGCCTATATAAGAAAAAGACCCAAAAATCAGGACTGTCCCCATAAAATCAGGACATCTGATTACTCTACGCCCACTGGAAACCTTGTAGAGAGTTGGCTGCGGGCTCAGGGACTGTAACTGCTGCTGGCCATGAGGTGCTTCGCACTGTGGAGGTTCTGAGGTGTTTGGGGGGTACTGAAAGGCGGCCATTCTCCTTGGTTTCAGGGGAATCCAGGAGACACACACAACTTTTTGAAGGCACGTAGTAGGACTGAAACTTCATCTGTGTGAGAGAATCAGAGAGAAGTCGTCTGTCTGTGCATCCTAACATATAGAAGCATGTGTTCTCAGCTGAAACCTTGCACTGAAGCTAGGGTGACCAGACAGCAAATGTGAAAAATCAGGATGGGAGTGGAGGGGTAATAGGAGCCTATATAAGAAAGACCCAAAAATCGGGACTGTCCCTAAAAAAAATTGGGACATCTGGTCACTCTGACTGAAACGTACGTAACCGCATCGAAGAGGGGAAGTTCATAGGAAGAACACCAACCAATCTACTGCTTCATAGCTTTTGGTTGACAGTTATTCATAAGTTTCCAAATACACTCAAACCGCACTGTAAACAGTATGTAGGTACTAAATGTTTGTTTTTGTTTACTAAGAAATTGTATCTCTTTGAGGCTGACTGGGAACTGTCAACCCCTCCAGTCAGGGTTTTGTATATCCTAGCTCGGCAGTTGAACTCTGTGTAGTTGTGTCTTCCTGAAAAGGCAGAACTCTGGCCCTGTGCTTCAGCAGAGAGATGAGTGGAGGTGCAGAAAAAGGGAGCGTAACAGTTACTCATCATACTACCCTCATACCCCCTTGCCACTTATATGAAGGCGACACAACATGGGTGCAGGCAGGTAGAAATCCCTCCCTCTGCTACTGCCAAAGAATGCCCTTGGTTCAGGAGACCCTCTGAGTTGCCTACGTCAGCTCCATGCCACTTTTGGGTGCAGGGGGTGTTTCATGGTGGGCTGGCAGATGGTGGGACTGGGGAGCAGCAACTGTTGGATTTCGTCCCCTTGCAAAGCTCCTTAGGGGCTGTAGAAGCAGGGTGGTTGAAACCTGCAGCAATGAATAAAGCAGGCACAAAATACCTCTCCTTGTCCCTGCGTCAGAGCTCACAACAATGCAGGCATGCCTCTACCCCTTCAGTTTTCTGTGCTTCATTTTCTCCATTTTTAAAATTGAGGTCATGCCTACCTGTGTTTTGTAAAGGGCTTGTTGATCCTCCCATGGCAGGAGCTATGAAAGTGCAGAGGATTTGTAGTATCGTTCCACATCTCCTGTAACGTTACTTGCTCTATTGGCAAATTATGATATTTATTTGTGTTTAGACAAGCACTTCCTCCCTCCCAGATCCTGCACTCCTGAGTCATCCCACATGTCTTGTGCACGCCAGGCTCCCACTGACTTCAACTAGGAGTCTGGGGTGCCCAAGCAATGCAGGATCAGCCCAGTAATGTTGTATTTGGGACCTCGCAGCTGTTGCCCTAGCAACAGATTATGAACTTGCAGACCCAGGACTGTGGCTTTGCTCTAGCATTGGGCATTAGGCTGGGAGGGAGAAAGAACCCTTTATGAGAGCATAGAAACCTTCAGTGATATCAGAGGGAAGCAGGAAAATAACCAGCCGCTATATTTCTGTGTAAATATTGTCGTCTTGCAGGTTTGCTTCAGTGTCACATTCCTTCCTTAAGGGCCCAATCCTATCTTCATCCCCTACTCAGAGCGCCCATAGAAGCCTGAAGGGTCTAATTTGAACCTACAAAAGAGAGAGACTCTTGCAAACTTGCCCGTTATGCCCTGATCTGGCAGGTTACTGGAGTAAGGGTATAAATCCTATAGGGTCTCTTAGTTTTTACAGAGTAGTTCTGAATGCCATTTGTAGTCTCTTCCTGTGTTTCTAGCAGGACTGTCGACTAATCACAGTTGACTCATGCAAGTAACTCAAAAAAATTTGCCACAATTAATTGCTGTTTTAATTGCTCTGTTAAACAATAGAATCCAAATAGAAATTTATTAAATATTTGTTTTTCTTCATTTTCAAATATATTCAATTACAACATAGAATACTAAGTGTACAATGCTCACTTTATTTTTCATTACAAAAGAAATAGTATTTTTCAATTCACCATATACAAGTATTGAAGTGCACTCTTTATTGTGAAAGATCACAGTAGATTTTTTTGTTGCATAACTGCACTCAAAAACAAAACAGTGTAAAACTTTAGAGCCTACAAGTACACTCAGTCCTACTTCCTTTTCAACCAACCACTAAGACAAGTTTGTTTACATTTACAGGAGATAATGCTGCCTGCTTCTTATTTACGTCACCTGAAAGTGAGAACAGACGTTTGCATGGCACTTCTGTAGCCAGCATTGCAAGGTGTTTATGTGCCAGATATGCTAAACATTCATATGCCCCTTCATGCTTGGCCACCATTTTGAGGTCATGCTTCCATGCTGATGATGCTCGTTTAAAAAAATATGTTAATTAAATTGGTGACTGAACTCCTTGGGGGAGAATTGTATGCCTCCTCTCTGTTTTACCTGTATTCTGCCATATATTTTATGTTATAGCAGTCTCAGAGGATGATCCAGCACATGCTCTTTTTAAGAGCACTTTCGCTGCAGATCTGACAAAACACAAAAAGTACCGATTTGAAATTTCTAAGGATAGATACATCGCTCGACCCAAGGTTTAAGAATCTGAAATGCCTTCCAAAATCTGAGAGGGATGAGGTGTGGAGCATACTTTCAGAAGTCTTAAGAGTAACACTCCGATGTGGAAACTACAGAACCAAAACCACCAAAAAAGAAATCCAGTCGTCTATTGGTGGCATCTGACTCGGTTGATGAAGATGAACATGAGTCGGTCCACTCTGTTTTAAATCGTTATCAAGCAGACCCCATCATCAGCATGGAAGCATGTCCTCTGAAATTGTGGTTGAAGCATGAAGGGATATATAAATCTTTAGCGCATCTGGCACATAAGTATCTTGTGACGCCGGCTATGACGGTGCCATGCAAATGCCTGTTCTTACTTTCAGATGACATTGTAAACAAGAAGCAGGCAGCATTATCTCCTGAAAATGTAAACAAACTTGTTTGTTGGAGTGATTGGCTGAACAAGAAGTAGGACTGAGTGGACTTGTAGGCTCTAAAGTTTTACCTTTTTTTTAATGCAGGTTTTTTGTACATAATTCTACATTTGTAAGTTCAACTTTCATGATAAAGAGATTGCACTACAGTACTTATAATGGGGGAATTGAAAAATACTATTTTTTTGTTTTATTTACAGTGCAAATGTTTGTAATCAAAAATAAATATGAAGGAAGCACTGAACATTTTATAGTCTGTGTTGTAATTGAAAATGTAGAAAACATCCAAAAATATTTAAATAGTATTCTATTGTTTAACAGCATGATTAACCGTGATTAATTTCTTAAATTGCTTGACAGCCCAGTTTCTAGATATGCCTCCAATCCTCATGGTCTGGTTCTCTCTGTATGGTAGCTTTGTGTGCCTCCACGTAGCATTAACATGGGCAGGCGTTCACTCTGTGCTGTTAATGTTTAACTGAGCTGGAGCCGTGAAGGCTGGGTTACCTTTCATTTCAGTTCCTTGGAACGTTCACTCTGTGCAGAGGGATTCCGGATTGGGTTGCCCTGTGGTGTAACTTCTGCTTTTTCATACAGAGAATCATTAATCTGACTGTCTCTAGGTCATTTTACAGATTTTTGAGATGGGGGTGTGTGTGTGTGTACTGAAGTGGTGAATAGCTTCATCTTTCTGAATAAAAATACTTATCTCTTTTTATCTGTATCTTTCAAAGCGCTTTACAAAGGAAGTCAAGTATCACTAATACATGTTTTACAGATGAGGAAATTGAGGCATGGGTTGTTGGTGTGACTTGGCCAAGGTCACCCAGCAGGCCAGTGGCAGAGCTGGGAATAGAACCTGATCTCTTGAATCCCAATCTAGTGACACTAGGCCATCCCCAGTAATTAGTAACTATTAATTAATACTATTTTGTTGTTAATAAACTAGAGAACAATAACTGAAGTAGCATCGATGTAAGTTAGAGCAATGGACCTCCTAATGGGAATAGTACGTTAGCAGCTGAAGGCAGAATTGAGCCTTATGTATGTACTACTTAAATATCCAACAGTAAATTGAGCACAAAAGGGCATTGTTAGTGAGTAGATATAGCTGTGCAATGGTATGCTACAATATGTGGATTATTTTGCAACCCTGTTTTGAATCAGATAGCCTAATGAATGTGAACTAATAATATACATAGCAAAGTTGTAGCCAGCTAAGCCCTTGGTGCTGGAGGAATTAGATTTAATGAGTGGAGCTACCATCACTTAATCCTATAGTAACAGGGTGCTGAGTGGGTCCTTAAAGAGTTTTTACTTCCTGTACATGGGTTCAAGTTCATGTGACCCAATGTTCACTTCCTGGTTTGTTTGAGCAGGAGTGTCTGCTACACTCGTATTGACGTTGTCTCCCTGCTGAGATCAGCACAGCGGAGATCTTATTATTTTTTCCCCTCTGAATGTTTTCAAACCAAGCATCCATATATGTGATCATAATTTTGTGCCCACAGTAAATTGCTCTCACAGTTTTGTGCCACCTACTGTATTCCTGGCTCTTTCCTAGCAATTCAATGATGTGTGTGGGACAGAGATGGGGGGGTTTAATTAATGGGGGACAAAACTTCACCTTCAAAAATGGGGGCATCTCCAGCCCTGACAGTGCTGATGGCAGGGATGAGTGTCTAGTCCTACAACCTTAGAAAAAGGGTCTTTTACTGTCCATGAAGAGGCGCCTTTGTTCTTTTTACCCTGCCCCACTCTCTACTATGTAAGGGCTTTCTGAATGTGAGGGTGAGGAAAGAGAAATGGGGTAGGTGGGGTGTTTGTGACTAGTTTTGTAAGATGCATGGTGCAGTCAGGGGGTGTGCAAGGAAGAATCAGGCTTCTGGGTTCAGGAAATGTATCTTTTAAAGATAGGACACATTCTATGTTGTGCTTCTCAGGAGGCAGAGCCCAAAAGGCTCAGCCTAGAAAAGGTGGGGAGCTAATCTTACTTATTTAATTGGTTTGTTTTGTTTTTCCTCTTGTGGGAAAAATGGTACGTGTATTTGGTTGCTTATCAGACTGGTGTTCATAAAATCGGGGCTCTACCATATGAAGTTTCTCATCAAGCAAATGCTTTAAGTGTTTGCATAACTTTATGCACTAATTCCCTTGAAGCCAATGACGCTGTTCATGGGCATAAGTGTTTTACAGGATTGTTGCCTTGCTCTCCCATACAGTTAGATGTGGTGATCAGAATATCTTCTGTGCTACACTACAGTTATTTATGTTAAGATAAAAATCTACTTGAACTGAAAGAAGCTTTGTCTGAAGAAACAACTTTTAACCTTCAACACCTCCTTGGAGATGTGACTTTAAATGTCCTCCAGATTGGTCAGATTTCCTTATGGTGAATGTGCTTTCAAGAGCCTGTAATACCTTACTATTTTCCTGTAGAGCATTCCCATGTTGCTTAGACCATCAATGAACAAACTTTCAAAGAGGCTTCAGAAACGCTGCATCACAATAGCGTCTCTCACTACCTGATTGCGAGCCGGTGGTCCATGTGACATTCTGAGCTACATTCTTGCCACTGTTACGTCAATATTAACCCCATTGATCCCTTTTATGGGGTTGCATGAAGGTGAATGACAGCAGAATGTGACTCATGAGTCATAAGCAATAATGCTAAAGAAGTGTGCTTTGACAGTAACCATAGTTTCAGCACAGTATGCAGCAGTCTGCATGACTGGGTTTTTTAAGCTGAAATTTAATACTGCTCCTCCAGTCTGACTGGGTAAATGAGATTAATTGTGCACTGCTGGCTTATGTTTAAAATGGAGGATTATCTGTTTACTGAATACTAGATGGACATTTATAACATTCTCTATTGATGCAGACAAGAGGACTTGCTGCTAGAAAGAATAGGAGGAAGGCCAGAGAATTGCACCAACACCAGGAAGAGGCAGGTCTGTTCCGTACTGAGAAGAATGGACAGGCCTGTTACTGGAGCTGATCCAGAGAACAGAAGGATGTGCTCTCTGCTGAGAGCTCAGATATGGGACGTGGACCTGAGGCTCAAGAGGATTGTAGTGGGAGTGGGAGACAGTCCACTGACTGTTCTTCACTTGGGAACAAATTATACTGTTGTGGGGATGTATCAGGAAGACTATACCTAGGTTGAGAAAGATGTTTGAAGAAATGGAGGCTGCGGAGATCTTCAGGGGAATTTTACCTGTCCCTTGAGGAGGGGAGTGAAGGCGAAACGAGATTATGAGGGTCAACAGATGGCCCAGGCAGGGGTTCTAAAGAAGGGCTCTGGGATGTTTGACCATGGAAAGGCATTCACAGACAGAAGACTCCAGTTTGGAATGGAGGTAGGCACAAATGATTAAAAGAGTTCTAAACCAGGAATTTGGGGGAGACCATTGGGAGATGCTCATATAATCTTCATGCCTGATTCTGATATGGAGTGGGAGGAAAATCAAGTAAGGAAGGATACAGCAGTGGAGAAAGGAACGACGGAGGGTAGGAGAATGAACTTCAAGAGGAAATTGCCAATATCAATTATGCTAATAGTCAAGTGGGCAACACTGGCAGTAGAATGACTGTGCCTTTTGGGCGAGGAATGTCCGTGAAGCCAAGCAGAAACAGCTAAGATCGGTATCTGTACACCAGTGCAACCACCTTGGTGAAAAAATGGAGGAACTAGCACTACTGGTGCAGGAAGTAAAACCAGACATTATAGGGGTAACAGTTGCTACTAGCAGTTGCTACTAGCAGTCACAGCTATCTCCAACAGTGGAACACTAAACAGGGAGGGCTCTGAGTTACTACAGTAAATTCTTTTCCAGATGTCTGGCTGGTGGGTCTTGCCAACATGCTCAGGGTCTTACTGATCACCATATTTGGGGTCAAGAAGGAATTTTCCCCAGGTTAGATTAGCAGAGACCCTGGCGGGGTTTTGCCTTCCTCTGCAGCATGGGGTACGGGTCACTTGCAGGTTTAAACTAGTGTAAATGGTGGATTCTTTGTAACTTGAAATCTTTAAATCAGGATTGGAGGACGTCAGTAACTCACCCAGAGGTTCTGGGTCTATTATAGGAGTGCATGGGAGAGGTTCCATGGCCTGTGATGTATAGGAGGTCTGACTAGATATTCACAATGGTCCCTTCTGGCCTTAAAGTCTGTGAGGTACCATTAACACTTGTATAGTGCTTGACATTTTTTAGAGGGGACAGACCCCAGAGGAATGCTTGTACTGCTGAGTGTTTATTGCAGGACCCCATGCCTGATCCACAAAGGATAGGTGTCTGTTACACCCTAGCTAAAGAGTCCGGGCTCTTCGGCTCAAGCTGTGGCAGCTTATGGTTCCAGCTCTCGTCATCCTCGATGTGTTGGCTGAGATAGAAGCTACTGTATTTGTTACCCGTTCACTCCCCTTTGCTGTCTACTGTTAGCCTTACTAGGGATTTTGCCGGTATAAAAAGTCGCACTCCTAAGTGACATTGCTATACTGGCAAAGGTTTCTAGTATAGACCTGGCCTGTGTCTTGGTTTCCTATCTGTAAAATGGGGATAATTCACTTCTACCACCCTTTGTTTAGATGATAAGCTCATGAGTAGGGAGCTTCTTTCTCACATGTGTTCGTGTAGTGCTGACGACAATGGGTCTCTGACCCTGGCTGAGGCCTCTAGGCGCAGTTATCAGGCAAATGATAAATAGTGAATGAGCTGCAAAATGAATTGGACTCCCGGATCAGAAATACCACATCTTGGAAAGTAGGTCTGACCGGAACAAGAAGGGAAAGATGAAGGCTGAATTCACTCTTGGGAGCAGAGCGAAGGTCGTTTGGGTGCATTGGCCTGTTTCTAGATATTTGGGTTTCTTTTCCATATAACCTTAACTATGCAGCCTGGGTTTCAAATGGCAGGTTTCGATAACTGAAATATGTTTCGTCAGGTTTCTCTTCTGTTTTTTAATACTTCTCTGTTACTGATCTGCACTATCAGCTTGTATGTAGCTCTCTTCTTTGTCGGGGGGTATACCCAGGAGTTCCGTGCCTGCCTGCTGGGTGGAGTGTAGCCAGTGAGAGAGCTTGTGGAATTTACACAGGCAGGATACTCAGACCAGCCTAACGGCACTACTCGTGCAGAAAGCACTGTGGGATATTTGATGACTGCAAATGGTCAGGACTGTGGTTTTGTATTTTATCCAAATGCAGGCACCTCTGACAGCAGAGTGTCCCTTAGTAGTGTGATGAGGTGTTGGTGGTTAGGCTAGAGGGAGGTTACTAGTGGTGTTCCTCAAGGATCACCGTATTTGGGGTTGAGAGAAACTTCCCCTAGGTCAAATTGGCAGACCGTGGGGTGTGCTTTTGCCTTCCTCTGCAGAGTGGGACATGGGTCACTGGCAGGGTTAAACTAGTGTAGATGGTGGATTCTCTGTAACTTGAAGCTTTCGAATCATGACCTGAGGATTTCAGTATCTCAGCCAAAGGTTATGGTCCTGCAATGTGCAGAGGGTCAGACTAGATGAACATGATGGTCCCTTCTAGTGTTAAAGTATGAGTCTCTGGTTCAGTAATGACTCAGCAGCTGATATTCTTCCCTTCTGCAGCGCCCTGGGTTTTTCCTACATCTCTGTCCCATCCTGTTTAGCTAGTGAGAGCTGATGAGATCATAGTCTGTATTGCACGTAACTCTTCACAAGATCCTATTTTACTTTTGCGTCGCCTCTGTCCTCACTAAATGCAGCTGGTGCTCTTGCGTGTTGATGGAAGCAGATCCCTCTTCTACCATTAGCTGCCTCTTAGTAATGACCTGTGAGTGAAGCCAACAATAACAGAGCTGTCTAGACTCAAGCCCATCTGAACCCTACTAAATTATTCCTTTGTCTCCTCTTCATTTTCTGTGTCTCTTCACAGCTGGATCATTGTGGGTGGTCTGTTGTGACCTTCAAACTCTCAATTTCTGCTGTCATTTTTCTCAGGCAGAAGCTTATTTACCACATCAGGATTGAAACTTAAAATCTCCTAGTCCCTCTATCTGTTGCACGCTATAGAACTAATGTGGCATATCAGGCCGTCAAAGTGTGCACCGGATGCAAGGAGAGAGGCATCAAATTGCAGCAATGGCTTTAAATGGATTTCACTTTGTATCTGGCCCTGCAGAGTGCTGAGTGGTAAACTCCCAGTAGTAATCAGCAGAGGCTGTGGGTGCCCAGCACCAAGCAGGATTCACTTGAGAGCTTGCTGAAATGGACTGGGAGGCTTTCTTTAAGAATATAACACCACCTCCCTGCCCAGCGACCCAATAATTGTTGTAGAAAAAATATGACAATAGATTTGGTAGCACAAGATATGTAGAAAGATGGTGCCTGATAGAAATGCTGAGCATCTGTAGCTCATATAGAGTCTGAGGTAACGTCCACTGAAGCTAGTGGGAGTCTTTTTTGTTTGTTTGTTTGTTTTTCCTCATTGCCTTTAATAGGAATTTGGATTCAGCCCACTGAGTTCATTTAGTGTGGGAGGCACGGAGCGCTTCAGAAAATCAAGCCCATTTCCTTTGAAATTCTATCAGACCGTAGCGATTTGAAATGTCCCTTGTCCCCTCCCTGATGTGTTTTTAAAAGTCTCCAAAGTGTGTTAGTGATTCAATAATAAAAAGGAATGGGGCAGGGGGACAGTCAAATATTTTCACCAGAAATGCTTAAGAGGAGCTGTTGATGAATGTGGTCTAAAAGGGGCGGGGAGGTGGGGTAAGGAGGAACTGGAGACAAAGACAACAGATCAAACAGATACAAAAAGAAACCTACTTAGGCACAGATCCACAAGGGTATTTAGACTTCTAAATTCCATTGAAATCAGTGGGAATTAGGAGCCTAAATACCTTTTGTACTTTTCCTGTGGTGTTGCTGTCATACCCACCTTCTCTGGTCCCTGATCCTGTGTGAGCAGCAAGGCCTATGTTATGCACGTTCTGTGGAGAAGTAGTGGACTCAGTTCCTCAGGGGGTCATCCTAGTACATTTCACCAATGCTAAATTAACTGGTGCCCTGAACAAAAGGGGTTGGGGTGTACAGGGATTGAGGGGACTGATTCCTTTCACCCCCTGTGAAGGGAAAGCCTGCTTTGAGAGCATCTGGGTACTGCATAATACTTCCTTTGCATTGTGTAATTTGTAGTTGCTTTGCTGTAGATCTGTGATGGAACAGGAGACATGTTTGCCATGAAGTCTTTGCTGCTTGTTTGTAAGCCTGCATTGTACTAAAAAACAACTTAATCTTGCAACCCCCCCCCCCCCCCCCCCCGTGTGCATGGGTTTTCCGATGCCCCCATTGGGTTTTCTGCTCATGGAGGGCTCACCAGCGTACACCCCAAAATTTGTTTTTAACGCAGCCAAGTAAAGAACAGCAAAGGATGATGTGTCTTTAGCAGAAAACTCTTGGGAGTGGCAGTTGGTTTTGATTATCCGGTAGGTTCCACTCCTTGTTTGACTCTTGTTCGAACTAGCTGAGCTGGCTGCACATTTCCATGGAACAAAGTTCCCCACCCTTCAGTCTGCTCGGGGATCCCAGGAGCTGCAATTAGGGCAGGCCTGAGGGCTACTCTGGGCAGCATCAACCCTACGCAAGAACTTTGTAAACAGGGCTGTGAAAGGACAGTTTTGCAACTAGTGATGTAAATTCTGCATCTGTGCTGGTTGCAGCTGAAATCCTGATGCTTGGCATGTTTGCTGTTAAGCTGGGTGATTGAGAATTGACATCTATTTTATGTGTTAACCTCTGAAGCCACTCTTGATGCTGAGAAATACACCGGCTTTTCGTGGAACTAGTTTGTCTATTTTCATCTACAGAGTTTAGAAAGGGGTTCCTGAAATGCAAATGTTTCAGGTTTGAGTAGAGGAAGAGGACTTTTCACACTCTTAACAGAGAGAGAGAGTCATCTTTTTATAGCTTCACTGGCTCATCTTGTAGCAATAGTTAGATTTGTATCATGCTTGTGTGTCCTACTTAGTGCAGCTACTAATACTTTGCAGTTGTTTATGGCTTTTCATTTAAGAATCTCAAAGTGCTTTCTGAGATGGCTATTATTTATCCCCTTCAATAGATGGAGATACCAAGTTAGAGAGAGTTTAAGGCCTAAATGTTTCAAGTGTCTACTAATTTGGGTGTCTCCTTTTCCAGGAATCCAACTTGAGACAACTAGGCCTGGACTTGTTAGACTGTTCAATGCCTCCTTTGCGTGTTGATTTCAGTCAGACTTTTTGGGGGCTGGGTGCTTCTGAAAATAAGCTGATTCAAGTTGGACACCTAAAACTAACAGAGGCTTCCTGGCATAAGTGGCTTGATGAACATCATAAAGCCAAGGCATTGGCAGAGTCAGCAGCAGAACTAGGATCTCCTGATTCCTGCTCCAGCAGCGGTGTCCAGCAGTTAGAGCAGTGTTCCATTTGAGGAATGCTCTGTTGCTGTGAGCCATGTGGGGCTCGGTCTGGTGATCAGCTCTCTGCGTGGTTGTGTTGTAGAATTCTAGGGCTGCTAGAACTTCTGCTGTCCCTGTCTTGGGGTTGCAGAAGGATACGGTTCCACGCAGAACCTGTCAGGAGATGGGGGAAACTTATGCAGAATTGCCTCTGGGGCTGTGTAGGGCTGGACCATGAAACAGGTAGACAGTCACCACTCACCCCTGTGGCCAGGATGGGTCAGGACAGCACAGTGACACTTCAAGCAGGAACATCTGAAGAAGGGACCTCCCCCCGTGCTACTCTGGATTTGGTTTTAGGTTCATTGTAAAAGGAAGTATTTTGGAATGTGTGACCATATTGCTGCTCGTTTTGGGAGATGGGGTCTGATTCAGGTATAATCAAACCACTGTGATCTGATCTGGCTTGTGGAAAGGCACAATAGTGAAGGCAGGTGTACGTGTGTATTACTGGGAAGCGGCTCAAGATAGGAGCTTCTCGTGACTCCATTAGCCCGGAAAAATCACAGCATGTGCCAAGGAAACCCTCACTTCCCCCAAGCTTCGCTGTTGTCACTAGGATTTTAGCCAGTAAAGTTGAGAACTTCAAGGCTTTCACTTCCCCTCTTCGTTATGGGTAATCGTCTTCCTTCTATGACCTCATCTCATCCTCTGTGCACCACCACAGCATCATCCTAAATGTTGTGTTGATGGCTCTAATTGGCTTGGTATTGCCCATTACCCTCCAGCCAGCAGAGTTCTGTTCTGCTGTTAGTTTAACTCATGCTGGATTTGCTGGCATTCCAACTTAAACTCCACGGCTTGTGTCCAGAAACCTATCTGGGGTCAGGGGAAACCCGTGCAAGTGTCCAGCTTTCCAGTGAACGCTACAGAGGTTCAGTTGTTCCTCAGCCTCTTTGCATTTTGCACGGTCGGTCAGTCCCAGCTTCCTTCAAGTTAGTTGCCTTGCAAGCCTTTTTTTGGTTTACTGGCCCTGAGAACCACTGGGGTCAGTGCTTACAGTGTGCATGGAGGGAAGAGGTTTTGAGTTAAAACTCAAGGCTGGTGGTTGAGAGGACACTGTCTGCACTGCCTTACCAATGATGCTGACCAGATTATGTCGTCACCCCCCATTTTTTTCAAACCACTTTAATATTGGATTCTCTGTAACTTGATGTCTTTAAATCATGATTTGAGGACTTCAGTAACTCAGCCAGAGGTTAGGGGTCTGTTACAGGAGTGGGCAAATGAGAAACTGTGGCCAGCAATGTGCAGGAGGTCAGACTAGAAATCAGGGGTCAGCAACCTTTCAGGAGTGATGTGCTGAGTCTTCATTTATTCACTCTAATTTAAGGTTTTGCATGCCAATAATACATTAATGTTTTTAGAAGCTCTCTTTCTAGAAGTCTTTAATATAGAAATAACATTGCTATGTGTAAAGTAAATAGGGTTTAAAAAATGTTTAAGAAGCTTCATTTAAAATGAAATTACAATGCAGAGACCCCAGACCGGTGGCCAGGACCTAGGCAGTGTGAGTGCCACTGAAAATCAGCTCGCATGCCGCCTTTGGCACCCACAGGTTGCCTACCCCTGGACTAGATGATCATGATGGTCCTTTCTGACCTTAAAGTCTATGAATCTAAACACTGACTGGGATTGTGGTAACTACTCATTTGGGGGAAAAAACTGAAGCACTGATCCTGATCAGGCCGATGGGAGCTGCGGGAAGTGGCGGCCAGCACATCCCTCAGCCCACACCACTTCACGCAGCTCCCATTGGCCTGGAACAGACCAACTGTGTCCAGTGGGAGCTGCGATTGGCCAAACCTGCGGATGCTGCAGGTAAACAAACTGTCCTGGCCTGGCAGCGAATTTCCCTGATTGACCACGTGCCAAAGGTTGCTGATCCCTGTCCTAGGGTAACACCTTAAGCACTGGACTAGCCTTTCTCTGATTGGTTTTACACTGGTGTTATTCCATGAACTTTTATTGGAGTTGTGGGTTTTCTGTTTTCAGTTACACCACTGTAACTATCCTTTTGTGTAGTGCATTAACTCCAGGCTTACTCTGATTTGGGAAACTGCAGTTGGTTAGCGGTGGGAGAGGGAAGAAAAGAATCACTCTGCAGGAAAGCAACCACAAGGTCTCTCTCAAATCCCTGCTAGTTCCATTTGTGCACAGTCCCATGCAGAAAGTGGACTGCCCAAGGAGTAAAAGTTTAGATAAATTGCTGCTGTGGTTATAGATGGAGAGATGGCTGCACGCAGGAGCATGCGCACGTTTTTCTGAAGACTAGGTGCTTTCTGAGTGGCGATATTTCAGATTATAATTAGTGCTAAATATGGCCCCGATCCAGCCCAAGCACTTAAGCACGTGAGTAGTCCTATGGGGGCAGCTGCTGTAAAATTATTGTAGTTCCATTGAAGTCCAGGGTAACATTAAGCACATGCTCAAGTGCTTTGCTGGATTGGCCGCTGAATGTCTGGAGTAGGCACTTCCTCCTTGGAGGAACTACACCAGCCTGATCCCAAACCCATTGAACTCAATGGGAGTCTTTGATTTGGTTGTGGCCCAGACTCCATGCAGACTCTCGAAGTGTACTCACTTTGAGTAAACCCCATGGTGCACTTGGTCTCCTCCTCATCAGCTCACTGCACCACTTCCCTCTTCACCTCCTATGTAACAAGAAGCATTTCTAGATTTATTTATTTATTTATTTATTTGTTCCAAAATCCATTTCTTCCTCACAGGAGGAAGAGCAGTAAGGAGAAGGCTTACACATGGGAGCAGCACAGCATTGCTTTTTGACTCGCGGGTTGCCGTATGAGTCATTTTGGAACTTCTTTAATGTTAGGCTGTTCCTGTTTGTTGGTGTATTTTTGCACTGTGGCCAGCTTCCCTAAAACAGCCTTACCGATGCACTTCATTCCTGATCTGCAGCAGCGTCTTCCAGGCCTCTTTGGAGCAGACGCAATTGATAGTGCTGAAGCTTGGGTGGTTCTGGGATCTGAACAAATCTCCTTTGGAGATTAGAAAGAGAAGGGTCTTCTCTTGGAACTAAAGATGCATTTACACTGGTATCTCCACTAGTGGAAGGATCATAGTGCATCTGTGTTCTCTAGGGTAACCCACTGGTGGGGGGTGTATTACAGGGTTCAGCTCTGTGTCCCATCCACAGAGGATATGTCAGTTACACCCCTCAGCTAGAGAGCCGTGGCTCTTTAGCTCATGTTTTTAGGTCTGGAGGACCCTGAGTTGGTCCCTGATGTGTCAGCCAAGAGGGCAGCCACCATCACACTAGCAGAAATTGGACTCCACCATTCCACGTTTTAAGCCCTGTTTATTTTTTCTCGCCCACGGTGCGCATTAGCAGATTCATAGTAGGGCTTGTTGAAATATGTTGAATGAAACTTCATGTTTTTGTTGGTTGGGGGGAAAAAAGGCTTTGTTTTGTTAAGAAATCGGAGGGTTTTTGTGAAAAATACCTGGTATTTTTTCTTCAAAATTTTCTGTTTATTTTTTTAATGAATCTGGAAAACAAGTCATCCTTTTATATTTTAAAAAAAACATGAAAAATTCCAAATCTTTTTTTATTCTAAAAGTTGGGGAAAGAACAACTTTTCAGTGATTCAACATTTTATTTTGAAAAATTTCAGCTTTCTCTCACCCCTCCTTTTAGTAAATTCTCCGGCCACCCTACTTCCCCTTTTCAGTGGCAACACAGAGTGTGAGGAGTTACATTAATAATTATTCAGATTATATTAAAAAAATAATAATAAATATTTCTTTTCTAAATCTACAGAATGAAAATCATGAAATTTTTCCTCCCCATTTTTGACTGCTCTGTTGTAGAGGCATGGCCTACACAGAGGTTAGAACAGCAGTTCTCAAACTGGGGGTCGCGACCCCTTAAGGGTCGCGTTCCTGTTCCAGGGGGATCATGAGCTCCCGACACTGCTGAAATACCGCCGAATTGAATGTTTCCGCTTTTGGCGGCACTTTGGCGAACATACGCGCATGGGTCTGTCCGCCGAAATGCCACCGAAAGTGGAAACATTCAATTCAGCGGACATACCAGGGTCGCGATCGGAGGCTGGATGTGCAAAAGGGGTCGCTCAAACGGTCAGTTTGAGAACCACTGGGTTAGGACATGCTGCATGTTTAGAAGAATCCCTCCAGATCCTTCCTGTTACAGGATTGCTCATCATAAAATCCAACCCCATACAGAGCTGGAGAGAGGAGTCAGTGCTGATTTTGAGTTTAGGCCCCAAAGCCCAATGGATTCGATTAAAAGATTTCCAGGTCTTAGTAATATTTGGGCAGGCTAGTATGTGATTTCATGCTGTTTTCTGAGTGTGCCCGTTTCTTGCCTCTTTCTTCTCAGCACTGCAGATAATGTCTTGGTATTTTCTCGTAGCATTCAGGTTCTGCATGCTGAACCTTTTGCACCTTCACAGCTGAGTGGGTTTCATAGTACAATTGCTTGCTTGCAGTGTTTCTCTCTTGGTGGGGGAGTTTGGATGTTTGTTGGAGACACTTGCTTATTCTACAGAGCTTTCCAAGATCCTACCTTCGTCCCGTCTCTTTGGTTTTAATAGCTGGAATTTTGCTGGTGAAGGAACCGGTAGCTGGATTCAGAGGATATGATAATAGGCACTTAGAAAAGGAGTAGGGTGGTTTAAGACTAAATGAGGCTTGGATCCACCAAAATTCCCCCACTGGCCCCTAGACAAGCAGTTCATTCTCCATGTCCCCAGTGATTCCATGGACTTTGTTACTCTGGCTGCCCAGTGACTCTAGCTCCGCTCCAGCCACCAGTCGCAGATCCTAAGGAATCCCGCCTTAAAACATCTCTGAAAAGAAACCAGGACGCATGCATGTGTATGATGGGGAGTAGGCTAATATTCTGAAGCAATTTGCTCCCTGCAGAGTTAAGTTGGAACACCCTGTGTAAAGCAAGGAAAAGGGAATCTTCCTCCAGGCTGGGGAGCTAAGGGAAGAAGCTTGTGCTGTACAATACTCAGCTTGAAAAAGAGCATCTATGCAGTGAATGCTTTGCATTCCTATCCGCAGCTAGCACTGTGTGTACACGACGATGTGCTTCGGGGTAGAAGTTACTCAGCATGCTACACTCCTCCTCTTCTTTTGCAGATGAAGAGGAGGCGCTTAACTCTATCATGAAGGATCTGGTAGCATTGGGCAAGTGCAGGGGACTGCTGGACAGCAACAGGAACAAAACCAGCGTTCACTCCAACAAACAGGTGAGCTACCTCCGGAATCCCATCCGCATGGCTGGCTCAGGCTGCGGAACTCCAGAACTCTTAGAAATCTGGGCATGGCTTCAGTCTCTGCATGGAGAAATGTGATTATTCATTTAGGTGCCATAGGAGGGCATGGCTCTCTCTGGACAGTTAAAGAGAAAACAGGCTTTCATCTTGTTAAAATCAGGCAGGGTTATTGCAGTTCTGCTTCAAAAAGAAGGTGAATATGAGGCCTAATTCTAAAGCTCCGATAGGCTTCAAAGGCAAATGTATACTGATTAGTTTTCCTTAATAATAATATTTATATTACTGTAGAGCAGGGGTGGGCAAACTTTTTGACCCAAGGGCCACATCAGGGTTGCAAAATTGTATGGAGGGCCAGCTAGGAAAGGCTGTGCCTCCCCAAACAGCCTGGCCCCGCCCCCTATCTGATCCCTCCCACTTCCTGCCCCCTGACTACCCCCTTCAGAACCATCGACCCATCCAACCCTTCCCCGGTCTCTTTCCCTGACCGCCACTCCGAGATGTGCGCGAACACACATGCCCTCTGACTGCCCCCCCCAGGACTTCCTGTCCCTTATCCAACCCCCCCGCCCCCCGACCCCAGCACCATTACCACTCAGAGCAGCATATCTGCAGCGAGAGCCAGACACGAATGCACAGCCCCGCCCTGCAGAGCACTGCCCACACAGCGGCATGGCTCCAGGGGATGAGGGACAACAGGAGAGGGGCCAGGTGGAGCCTCCCTGATCGGGAGTTCAGAGACCAGGCTGGAAGGGCTTGTGGGCCGTAGTTTGCCCACTCCTGCTGTAGAGCCTAGGAGCCCTTGTCACGGACCAGCACCCTGTTGTGCTAGGCACTGTACAAATAAAGAGCAAAAAGATGGTTCTGTCCCATAAGCTTTTCTCTCATTATTTGTCTCATGATAGTGTGGAGTGAACCAGCGCTGTACAGACACATGGTAGGGGTTGTTTCCTTCTCCAAGGAGCTCTCAGCCTAAACAGGCAGGACTGACTGACAGTAGGACAAAGAAAAGTTATCCCCATTTTACAGAAGTGGAAACTAAGGCACAGAGATTAAGTACTTCTTTTTTCTCCCACGATCTGTGACATAGCTAGAAATTGGGCCTAGATCACATGCAACCTAGCCAAGCGCATTAACCACAAGACCATTCTTCCATCCCTTTAATAATGTGTTGAATAAAACTGTTGCTTACCAGGTTATGGATGCGTAATTCTGAAAAGATGAACCAGTCAACTAAGCTGAGTTTAGGATGTCAGCTATCTGTGCCATTTGTCTTAGACCTGTTCTACCTCAGCTGTTTTTTAAGGGCTTAAATAAATACATGGGCGTGACGGGTATTCAGCATACTTTTAGAAGAAATAGCCACTTTTATATGGGTGCCTGAATATGGATGTAGGAATCTAAGTTTAAGCTCCTAACTCTAAGATAGATCTAATATGCTATTTGTTCTGTATGCAGAATATACAGTAGAGATTTCTCAAACTGCAGTATGGACAAAAGAGGAAATGTTTTTTGTGCTCAGTTTATATAATTGTCTAAATAACTAAAAGTCTTAAGAAATGGACAGTCATGGGAGAAGTACTTCAGCAAATCCACATGGTTGTCCATTTTTTCTAATGCTGTGGCCAGGCAGTAGCTTGTAATTAATTTCATGCTGATTGAGTGGTTATCAAGTAAGGAGAAAAAAAAATCATCATTTACAGTTTTCATGCGTGTTTTCATGACGTTGGTACCTATACAAACATTTGTGAATGCATTAGAGAGAACTCCTTCCAGTAGTCCCTCTAGGGTTTGAAACAGACACACATGTAGAGGCACATACGTGTATCTATAAAGTGTGGCCTGGGTGTAACAGCTGTCCAAGTGAATCACTGCAGTTCAGCTTTGTATTGAAGAGAGTCCAAGATGTTTACGAAAGTGATCGGGGAAACTCAGAATTGGCTCCTTACAGCTGCAATATAGACTCATGATCCAGCGCAGGTCAGGATGGCTTGGAGTTTAACATTTTACGCAAGATGATGGGTGGAGAGCATAGCAAACCCTGTTGGGATGTTTTCAAGATAGCTTAGACCCAGAGGATTTTTCTTCAGTAACATTTCTTCTACAAAGGCAGAAAATTCTTAGCTGTCATTAAGGCTCTGGATATACAATTGTATAGTAGTATTCGCCCAGTTGAAAGCAAGGAGAATACAAGTATTCGGTGGGTGAATACTGAAAAACGGACATTATAAAACAGAGTGAGAATCTTGCAAGTGTGCGTTTATATATGTCCCCCCCACACACACCCCCTGTCTGAATTTATAAAGCAGTCTGTTTATATTGTTATTCTCTGATATCCGCCCTCTTTCCTTAAACCTTATTATGGCAAGGATCAGTGTTTTCTCTCTTGGATTATGGCACTAGTTCTTGGAAAAGCTTCCTGGAAGCATTTGGACCAGCCCATCAATTCTGTCCCATGTGATTTTTAGCTGTACCGAGGATAGACCAGAGACACATGCTAGGTGATATGGCCACTTATAATCTTGTGCCTGTGGGTGGTCAGATGGTCAGCACTCCCTTCTCTTCATGCACCTCTGGCTGAGAACTTCACACCAACTGTGCTCAGTCCCACAAGATGAAGGGTGCTGGAGCACTGAATTATTGCTTCAGTTACTGGACTAGTTGGAACATGTACAGAACCCGGACTGGTAAAACTTAGTTTGTGAAGTATGGAGTGGCAAGCCCTGTGGATAAACTCTGATTGTGGGGGAAGGCTAAAAATTTGAAAACAAAGATTTTGGCTGAAAACCAAAATATTTCCATTTGGACATGCTGCTGCAAGGCCTTATGGGCACTGTAGTTCTGGTGCATCATCTTTCTGTTTTCCTCTATGGACTAGACTCACTGGCCAAACTACATGTCCCAGAATGCAATGTGTTCTCTTTCCAAAAGGGAGATGGTGCATCATGGGAAGCATAGTCCAGCCAGGGAGCTTGGCCTGTAGAAGAGAATAGGGACATCAGGCAACTGAACTACAACACCCACGAGGCACTATCTAGCAACACATTCAGATAGAAATGTTTCCGTTTTCGAGTGTTCATTTCTTTTTTAATGAAATTTTTCATGGGAAGTAAACATTTTTAAAGAATTTTATTTAGTCAGCAGTACAATTTTCCATTTTAAAAAAAAGTTTGGATGAAATTTTTTTCACCTTTTCCTGTGAGTCTTTCACAAGGCGGGAGTGCTTTGTTAATGGACCAGACATTACAGGAAAGATGCTATAAATCTGTACACCCCCTCCACCCATTCCAGAGGGCTCTCTTGACACCTGTCATCCCATTCCTCTGACATTAGCTGACGGAGCTGGGAATTGAACCCAGATCTCTCGAGTCTAATTTGTTGCTTTATCCACTAGGTTGCACTACCTTCTTGGTTTGTAGGAGAAGTAAGGTAAAAATATTTTGGGAGAAGAAGAAACATAAAAAGCAAATACAGTGCTGTGTTAAATTTAAACTACTAAAGTATAAAGGGAAAGCAGCATTTAGTTTCAACACTGTATTAAGTCAATGTTCAGCTGTAAACTTTTTGAAAGAACAACCATGATGTTTTGTTCAGTTTTGAACAACCTCCATTCCCAAGGTGTTCATAACTCTGAGGTTTGACTGTACTTCTGACATGGTGCTTTTCAAGAGTAGATCGCCAAGCATGTTACAAAGGAGATTGGTCTGTTATCCTCACTTTACAGATGGGGAAACTGAGGCACATGGAAATGAAGTGACTTGCCCAAGTTCACCTCGGAATCCAGCGGCAAAGGTGGGAATAGAACCCAGACCTCTTGGGCCCCAATTTAAGTGCTCTAGTCATTAGCTGTCACTGGCCCATACGCTTCACATTGTGCCTTCCTTTAAACTGCAAAACTTTGGGAGAGGTATGGATGCATGAGCATCTTAGGGTGTAGTCAATGAGGTAGGAGGTGTTGGGTAAAATTTTCCAAGCCCAGATCTTAGTGCTTTGTGCTGTATAATTCTAAAATACCAGGATAGTACAGAGAGGTTAACCCACTATCTGCCTTTCTCCAAGCAGGCCGCTTCCAAAAGACATCATCTTACCATGAGCTGCTGAGCTAACCATGCATTGTGTCTTCCTTTGTGGAGGGAAAGGGCCGAGATGAACAGGGAGAGACGAAAAAACTGGCAGCTAGACGTGCAGGGGATCCATGCAGATAATTCCTAATGCTAAGGATTAGTCATGTCCTATTGTGGTTTCGGGACATGGTCCAGATGTCTGAATTATAATGTTTCTTTGCTAAAAACGGGTAAGTGTAGAACAAATCCAAGCAAAGTGTAAGTGAATGAGTTAGTTGGGGAGTCCCCTTGTCTGTGCTGGAAGACCGAGGTCAGTTAGTTTGGAGTTAGAGGTTTAGAAGTGAACCTGTCACTTCTCAGATTTACAAAGTGTAACTAGAACTGTGCCAGTTGAATGCAGCAGTGCCCAGTGAATTCCTGAACTAGTGAATGGAAAAAGAGGAAAACAATATGCCCTGCCCTTGCTATGCAGTACGTGAAGGAGCCACCCACCAACTAATGGAGAAACCATTAAAGGAGGGAAATAAGACTGGAACTTTGGGCAGAGCAATAACAGAGTTTCTATAGAGTTTTTTCGTGCTTTACAAACATGGATCAGTATCATTATCACCATTTGACAGAAGGGGAAACTGAGGTAGAGTAGCCTGTCCTAGGTTGCACAGCTGGGAATAGAATGCTGGTCTCCCAGGCCAACACAACAGTGTACAGTAAGGGGAAGAGAATTCCAGAGTTCTGGGACTTGAACTGTGATGGTCCTGTTTCTTGTCTGTCTGAAATTTTAAGCCAGAGTCGGCAGCTCCATACCCATCAGTCTCGTTTGCCACAGCGGGATGAGAAGCAAGAGGCGCTCCTTCCTGTTGCATAAATTATTGAAGGCTTTAGGCCAAGATTGTGAAGGGAGTCATGATTTTGGGTGCCCAACTGTTGATGCCTTTAAAGAATCCAGATGTTCAGAGGCTGGGACTCCCTGTAAGGTGCACTTCAGATCACTGGTCGCTTTTATGAATAGTGGCTTTAAAAAATAACAGTCCCTCTAGGGTCAGACAAAACACCCTACTTCCAAACTTCCAGTGCCAAACTTTGTGGAGGTGGTGGCTGGCTTGAAATCTGAACCCAAGGGTGGTTGAGAATTTTGCAAATGGCGTTGTTAGAACGGGTTTGTCCAACACCTTTAAACATGCCTAAATTTGTGGGGTGCAGGAGGGGAATTGGAAAATTTGCAAAATGGAGCCCCTGTTGGCTGGACCAAAACTTCACATCTGAACATTCTTGAACTTCAGGGTGTTTGAAACTCAACCCAGATCTACCTTAGGTCAGTTTAAGGTTTCCATTATTCTAGTATCTGAGCCCCTCACAATCTCTAATGGATTTATCCCCCAGCACCCTGTGAACCAGGGAAGTGCTATTATCCCTATTTTACAGACGGAGAATTGAGTCACAGACAGGCTAAGGACAGGATTCACTTAGGCACCTTACTCCCATTGAAATCAAGAGGACTTAAGTATGAATCCCACTCCCAGTGATTTGCCCCAGTCTTATGGGAAGTCTGTGCTAGAGCGTGGAATTGAATCTAGGTCTGACTCCTGGGCCAGTACCCCAACACCGGACCGTTGTTTCCCCCAAGCCTTGGGTCTTGGACCCATCTCTGACTTACAGTAAGACTTGGAATCACGCTCACTGCACCAATTGCTTACTGCTTCTGAGTACAGTTATCTGTGTTTCTGTACCTGTCCATAGTAAACTGCGCCCCAGCCCAATTTGTCTCCCAGCTCCGAGTGAGACCTCTCTAAATGGGAGTGGAGAGTGCTCCATGTAGCCCAGCAGGATCTATTTTTTTCTAAGCTGTTTCCATTTCAGGCTTAACGGTGTGGTGTGAGTGTGTGTGTTTATTACGAAAGCAGTCAGCTCTTTAGGGAACTCTGAATAAGATCATGATTCACCTAGTTTGGAAGCACTTTTTCCATTTTCCAACATTTCTCCTAATCTAAACCAGTGAGCGTGGCCACTTTTCCCAATTACAGTGAAAAGCGGCTGGGGTGGGGGGAGCATAGGGGGAGGGATGCAAAGCAGAGTTTGGCTAACCTCACAGGGTGTGTTCTTTCGCTGGACAAGTTCTAGTTAGAAGCCATTGATCCATTTATCTCTCACTTGCCTGCAAGAGCTGGAGTGGGAGGCTTCGCAGTCCTTTCTAACCCTTTCCTTTCTGTCCTGCTATGGGCTGCAGCTAGATCTGCTTCAGCATTTTTTTCTCAGAAATCAGAGGGTTTCAGCCCTCTCTTTAATTAGCATTTTTAAGGAAGAGGCCAACAAAAAACTGGAAGGTTGGTGACACACTTGTGGTTGCCACGGTGGCTTCATTTTATTTTTCCTTTTAAAGCGTTTGGAAGGTAGCAGTTGAAATATCAGAAGGCATTTGTTATCTGGGCTACAGGAAAACACCAGTAGCAATACCTCAGAGGAGGGTGATCAGAAATCAAGGGAACTTGGTGGTGTTTTCTGTCACTTTTATTTACATGAGTATTAATTGTTAATTTAATAATTGTATATGAAAATAGAGCCTGGTGGCTCCATCCAAGTTCAGGCCCCATTCTGTTAGGTGCTGTACAAACACTTACAGCTTGTCTATACCAGGGTAAAAGGTGTCTTTTAAAACTCGAGTGTATACATGGCAAATTGAATGGTATGTCCAAGGTGACCAATGACATACTGGAAGAGGGAAGGTTGAGTGGCTAGGGGCTTAGGACCTGGGAGACCCCTACATTCAAGTCTTTGCTTTGCCACAGATTTTCTTGTGACTTCAGGCAACTGATGCTTACACTGCCATCAGGTGTGTGGTTGCAGCTCCCATAGACATAACTGAGCGAGCTTTGATCTAGCTAGCGTGAGTGCCAGTAGTTTTGGCAGCAGCGGCAAAGGCTAATCTCATGAATACCACCCTGTCCAGTCTCGTGAATTTCGCCCTGCGGAGGACTCTTAAGTAGCTGCCCCAGCTGGGGTATTAGTGTTACTTGAGCTAGCTTTGATCTAGTTACACACTTCCTGCCTGCAGCGTGGATCTGCCCAATGTCTCTTCGTGCCTCAGTCCTCTTTCTGTAAAATGGGGATAATAGCACTGCCCCACCTTGCAGGCTAAATACATTGTGAAATGCACAACAATATAAATACCTTGTATAGATGGAGCTTTAAAATAGAACTGGAGCTGTATTTTTTTATAAACATGTGCTTGTATTGATCATTAGTATAAACTGCTAAAGTAAGTGTTAGCCGTCTCACCTACCTTCACTGACTGAGATCGTAGGTGTTATGGCAGAAGCCAGATCTTGAGGAAAGCCTTGTGATTCAGAGGACAGCTTGTCACTTAGCAGATTAGCAGGGTGAGCCAGTGTTGTCAGTTGCTTGTGTGTGTATGTGTGTCCTTACCATGTGTTTTGTCAGCTCTGTGCAAATAGTTGATCCAGCAGAATTTGATAGTACTGCCCAGTGTGGTTAAGTGCTGGAGGCTGGAACATCGTTGCCTCCGGAGCGCTGTTAAGGCCGTTCAGTACTTTTTGTTCTTGGACCTTCATTGTTAGTAGATAATGCAGTAGCTTTCGATCTTACTCATAAAGACCACAGGTGTCACTCAGTGACACAGACACTTAGCCAGACTAATTGCCACCTAGACTAATCCTCATGCCTGCTGAGGAGTACCCCATCGACAGAGTCCACGGCCAACGGTGGGGATGTGGTGGGGGCCCCCCAGCATTGTATGCAGTTCACTGTAGAAGCAACATGTCTGGGGCTGTGCCCCGGAATGTCCATTTGCCTCTGTTTTTCTGATACGCTTGCCTGAGTTCCTTAATTTTCACGTGGCACTGTTGTCCATCCCTCTTGTAGCCTCTCTCCATCATGGCCTTGGAGACTTTGGCAAACGTATTGGCATTTCGTTTGTTTGAACAGAGGTCTGCCAGCATGGATTCCTCTCCTCAGATAGCGATCAGATCCAGCACCTCCTGTGTGGACCTTGCTGGAGCTCTTTTTGCGGTTCTGGGACTGCATGGTTTCCTGTGCTGATGAGCTCTGCACGGTCACCTGCGCAGGTGAGTGCGCCACGCTGGCCAAACAGGAAATGAAATTCAAAAGTTCCTGCGGCTTTTCCTGTCTACCTAGCCAGTGCATCCGAGTTGAGAGTGCTGTCCAAAGCGGTCACAATGGAGCACTGTGGGATAGTTCCTGGAGGCCAATAGCATCGAATTGTGTACTTATTAACCCAAGGTCAACCCAGAGATGACTATTTCAGCACTAATCCCCTTGTCAGGGAGGAGTACAGAAATTGATTGTAAGAGCCCTTTAAGTTGGCAAAAAAGGCTTCCACATGAGGATGGGTACAGGGTTATACTGATTTAACGCTGCTACAGTCGACCTAAACTCGTAGTGTATACCATGCCATAGTCTGCACTCCCTGGCTTGTAGTTACAGGTACGCTGACGTGTTCCTAGTAGCATGAAATAGCTCAGTCAGCAGCAGGAGTTTCTGCCATCCCCTAAGCCAGTGGTCTTCAAACTGGGGTGCGCGAGACCCCGCCGCTGCGACCGCCCAGAAGACCGCTGAACTCCCAGGCGGGCTATTTTTAGACCACCGAAATGCTGCCGCCGCTGGAAGCATCCATTTTTTGCGGCAGCATTTCGGCAGACATACCTGCCCTGGGGGGGCCACCAGACTTCTTCCTCCGCGGCAAGGGGTGTGGGGGAAAAAGTTTGAAGACCCCTGCCCTAAGCCATGCAAAGAATTAAGGTAAAGAACCCTGACATTTATAGGCTAAGACAAACAACTAAAATTCCTCGTAAGGTGGTATATTGGTTGGATATTTCATGATTTCTGTTCGTTACTGTTCATTATTTCTGTTCATTACTTCCCCTTATTCCTAATACCTTGGACGAAACATCCCTATTTGTTATACTGTCAGACCATCTTATCTTGTACTTGACTGGGATGTAGCTGTGCTTACTGAAATATATTTACATAAATACCTAGTGCGTAGTACACTAGCAACAACTTTGCCAAGTTCATGTGCAGGACAGTGTACTTGTAAGTATCTGCTTTGATATATGGCCTGACTTTGGTTCTCAGCCTCTGGTTCAGGCCTCAGATCTTGTACCAAACTCTCTGTGTTTGTGTGTGTTTGTCATGGGTGCTTCTGAGAATGTTTGTGCTTCAGGAAGACATGGGGCATATGAGAATGATTTTAATCTAAGCCCTGTAAAAATCAACTACTTGCCACAGCATTAGGCAGCTTAGAGTATGAGAGAGAAGACAGGACCGTGGATTGGGAGTCAAGAGACCTGCATTCTGTGTCACTGACCTGCTGTATGACCATAGGCCAGTCATTTTGTCATCTCTGTGCCTCAGTTTCCCCATCTTTAAAATTGAGATAATAGTGCTGGCTGAAAAAACAGTGTTTTTGAAATGTATTTTGGTCAAAATCAATTTTTTGATTGGAAAAAGTCAAAAATCTTGTCCAGCTCTAATTCCTGCCCATGTTGTAAATTGATTTGAACTCTACAGGTGAAGCACTCAAGAGCTAAATAATATTAGTTAGCATGTCTAAGCATGGCCGTCCCTTGTTTCACTAAATGTGTCACTTGCTTTTCTGCCATCTGTCTTTTCTCCTGCCCTGGCCAATACCTCCTGTTGAAAGGAAGAAAGTAAATTAATATGGAATGTTTGGCACATGTGTAGCCCAATTCATCAGGAAATCTCAAAGGAGGCTATCTTATCGCTGGGCCTTGATTGTAAAAGGGGGCTAAGTGATATGATCAGGATTATGCAGCATCCTGTGACACAGGTGATTGCTGGTGTTAGCTTCATAAGAGAATGGAAGGCTTCTTGCATAGCCCCTCTGCCACATGCAAGTTTCTTTCGTGATCTGCCCCTGAATATTTGCAGTGTGCTTTGAGATCCTTGTATGAATGGTGCTGTAATTGCTCGTGTCTTGGTCTTGTGGTTGGGGCCCTGAACTAGGACTTGAGATTTGGGTTCAAGGGCTTGTCTGTACCACAGCCTTCTCTGTGATCTTGGATAAATCGCTGAGGTTTTCCAAGGTTGCAGCACGTACAACTTGGGCTCGATTTTCAGAGGTGCCCGGCACCCAGCATTGTCTTGGGACATCTGTGCCCAAATTTTCAAGAGCTGGTCATGCAGTGTGCCGAGCAGTTGTGAAAATCTGTCTTCAGTCTCTTTGCACCTCAGCTCCTACCTGCACAGTGAGGATAACCGCACTTCCTTTGGTCTAGTTGGACTAACGCTCTTTAAGGGAGAGACTGTCTTTTGTTGTGTATAGATACGGCACCTCACTTGGGGCTTTGATCTTCACTGGGACCTCTAAGCAGTGCCAAAATTCAAAAGGTTAATAATAATAATGTACCGCCAAAGTACAAAGTGTTGTGAATTAAATATTATTAGCTACAGATTGAATAGCTTACGTAAAGTGAGGGAAGGATTCAAAACAAGAATGTATCACCTGATTAGCTTCCTATTTGTGTTTTCACTCCCAAATGTGTGCTTTAAAACCCCGTGTGTGTGTGTATAATTTACATTCAAAATGTTTTTTCCAAAGTACCCTGCTTGTTTGTTTCCTCTCAAGTGGAGCACAATTACGTGGGGGTAGCTGGTGTATTTTTGTTGGCCGCTGTCCGCGGAAGATCTGCGTTGTTGTTAATGTAGAAGGAAAGGATGCAGAAGGGTTTTTTTCTTCTTTTTTCTGGAGTTTTTACAAGTGTGTGTTGACATTTTTCAGCAACGAGCTGTTTTTAACTTATTGGTTTGAGAAACTGTTTTTTGCTCAGCGCAAATCTGCAAAGCATTGAAGGTTGCATTTGCTAAGTTGGGGCAAAAGTTGCATGGGGGCTTTCCTCCCTGCGTTTCCTGCTTCTCAATAGATTCTGGCCCTGATTTGCCTCTCGTTTATACAGTATAAATCTCCACTGATTTCCAGGGAGTGAATTCTGGTGTCAATGAGAAGTGATTCATAGGCTCTGTACATTTGGGTTCATGTCACATGAACATCCAAAAGTTTTCATTGGGAATTACCCTGACGCCCCCACTCCCGTTTCTCCTCAGCCAAATGCCCCCCAAGCAGCAGAGGACTGCATATCCAAACCCAGATCCATGACCTTACTTTGGCTGCTACCAGAACCTTTGAACCTGAACCAGTCTCCCCTGCTCCCTCTGAATTTTGGGGGTATTTGAAATCCAGTTCAGTACTTCACCCCTTCAACCTGTCTCAAATGTGGATGCTGATCCAGAGCTCTCCAAATGGGCTGCACTCTGATATAAGCACCTGAATAGCACAGACCTGGAATTCTCCTGGGAACATGCTTCCTAATGCAATAAAAATACCCTCTTTTCCTGAAGCTCCAAAAATTGGTGGCTGTTGGTCTCTGTTATTCTGGCTCACTTTTCCCTATGCTGTGTGTTAGCTCTTCAGGCATGGCTTTTAGAGTCCAGTCCTCCGCTCTGCAACCTCCCTGGACTTCAGTGTGCGTTGCTTTACTCGGGACCTCTCAGGAGCTGGCCTTTGAAAAATGATCCTAATGAGCAGCTAGCTCCTGGTTCCCCATTCGAGGCTCAGCCATTTTGGCTCTGCCTCCCTTCTGAAGGGTGAGAGTATGGAAACTGTGCCTTCATGCTCTGGAAATGCAGGGTTAGAGATAAGAAATGCGCTTAGGAAATGTTGTCACCCACCCATTCAGGAGTTATCCTTTTCAGATGCAGGGAGTGTGCGACTGATTCTTCATCAGCACTACGCCCGCTCACATTTGTTGCTAATGGAAAGAGAAGAGCTAGTTTAGCGTGTACAGGGGGAGGGGAGTACAGGACTAAAACTCCTCTCGTAAATTGGTTCCCCCTTTGAGCCTGAGTGGTTCCAAGTGCAGCAGGGTGAGAGAGAGAAGGGAGGAGGATGATGGTATGCTTGCTGCAATTCCCATGCAGTGCACCAATCTGGGGCAGTGGAAGGTCCCTAAAAGGGGGGGGGGCATCAGCACCTGAACTGTGGCCCTGCCTCCTTGCACCGCCTCTTCCCCCTGAACACCTACTCTCATACCCCCTCTTCCACTGAGCCCCCCCCACTTCATGCCCCCTCCCTCCTGTCGCTCACCGTTACGACTGGTAAAAAGTGAAGGGGAGGCAGGCCCTCTATTCCCGTTCTGATGCTCCTGATCTGGGGTGAGTTGCCTGCTCTGCAATAGACTCCCTGTCCAGCCTTGGGCAAGTCACTTACTCTCTCTGTGCGCTGGAGCCGAGACGGAGGTGACTGGGTCTGGTGGTCGGAGCAGGAGTCAGAGTTGGGCCAAGGGTCAGAACTTGAGTTAGGTTGGGGTTAGAGCCAAAGTCAGAGAGTCATGCCACGGGTTGGAACCAGACTCGGAGACCAGAGGCAAGGATCAGGGCAGTAACCAGGAGTAGGTTGTGAAAGCAGCGTCCAGGGCGTTGTCTACATTACACAGCTTTTAGCGACATGGCTGCGTCGCCACTGTTTGTCGACTCTCCTGCCAACAGAAAACTTCCAATGAGCGCGGTTAGCTTTGTCGGCAGGAGTGCTCCTACCAACAGCGTGCTGTTCACACTGGCACTTGTCTCAGCAAAACTTTTGTCTTGTGAAGGGTGGGTGTAAAATACCTCTGAAAGACACAAGTTTTTCCATTTAATTACCAGTGTAGACATAGCCTGGAGTCAAGCAAGAAGGCGGGGCCCAACATAGCAGCCAAGTAGAGCCCAGTTATGCAGACAACTTCTTGCGCTCGTTTTTGGGTTTCAGTAGAAAGCCCTGACCAGTCGGAGTTCACATGCTCCTCCCACCAGGGCCAGAGAAGCATGGCCTGATGTAATTTCAGGTTTCATGGGTTCTCCTGCTCAGTTGGCTAGTAGTGAGCCACTGGATAGGAGCAGGGCAGCAACTGTTGACTAGGAAATCTGCAGACCAACTTTCAAGAACTGTGTGGTTGGGAGAGTTTGCCTTGCTTCCCCAGCTGTGGAGTGAGGAGAATACTCCCTTTTGTCTGCCTGGCTTGTGAGCTTTTTAGGGTGGGGACTTGATCATAGCTGGGCCCTCTAGAGTAGGTGGATGCTGAGGTCACTTCTGCGTGTGTATGTACAGTGCCTAGCGCAATGGGATTGCAGTTTTGATTGGATTCTGTACGTTATACTGTAATTAATAAAAGCGAACACCATCAGCTAGAGTTGGGTGGATGTTACAAGCTCAGTTCCAAAATAGTACTGGGTCCAGTAAGGTTTATTTCCTTACCTACGTTGCTATGCACTGTCAACAGCTGCTAAGCTTTATCCTGCCGGTGGCTTCATTTGAGTGAATGAAAGGCTCTGAGAACGTCTGCTGAGAGAGACATTATGGGTAAAACTTTCCAAAGCGCTTGAATGTCTTAGGAGCTGAAGTCCCATTTACTTTCAGTCAGACTAAGTGCCTAAGTCACTTTTGAAAATGGGATTTCATCTAGGATGACCAGATGTCCCGATTTTATAGGGACAGTCCCAATTTTCTTATATAGGCTCTTATCCCCCTCCCCCTCCACGTCCCGATTTTCATACTTGCTGTCTGGTCACCCTAATTTTGTTGCCAAAGTCATGTAAGTGCTTTTGCAAATTTCACCCTACGTAAAAGTAAGTTGTTAAACTAAGTTGGTCAGTGATGTAGCGTTAAAGGGTGAGTAGTTAACAGTCAGTGGAGTGCTATTTATTTATGCAGAAGTTTATTTTTTTCACTTTATGGGCCAAGTACAGCTCTCAGGCAGGTGAACACAGACCTCCCGTTGATACGCCTGGCTTCTGTTGAGTTTACAGTCAGAAGGCATTGTGGCCCTAAATGGACCCGATCTGAAGACCACTGAAGTTTAGTGGGAGCCTTTCCAATGACTGCAGTGTGATTTGGATCAGATCCATTTCAATTAGACTTATGGGATCCTGGGAGCTAACTGATTTCCTCTCTTTCAGCAGCGGAATGCCAGGATCAAGTTTGAATATGATGGAGAGAAAAGGTGCGTTCCTGACCCGTTCCCGCATTTCCCTTGGTGCAGGGGGACAGGCCTATGAATTCAGCCATAAGTATTTCCTGGGACTAGTGCACAGGCAAATTAGTTCCTAACAGTGATTCATTAAGTGCCACTCACCAGTAGCTTTATTCTCAAACCCCACTAAACTAGGCTGGACTTCAGGCCTCCCACATAAGTGTATTCTTCAATTAGTAGCCCATGGCACTTACTTGAGAGAACCAGATTCTGGGCACAGGTCCCATAATAACAGAGCTGTGATTTGAAGGCTGCTTGCCCTCCCTGCTTGACATTGATGTGGGAGGGTCCAGTAGCAGAGTGGGACACTTCGGAGAGTCAGGCGGAGATGCGGGATAACTAGTGCACTATGACTAGGGCTCTTTGTCCGTCACGGAGGTTGTGAAGGTCACGGATTCCGTGACTTTCTGCAACTTCAGTGGCTCCTGCAGCGGCCAGTGTGGCTGACCCCAAAGCCACCCATGAAGATGGCCCCGGGGACAGCCACACTGGCCATTGCTGGAGCCGCTCTGCACCCAGCCGCTTGAGCGGCCCTGGGGACTGTCCGAGCAGCAGTCCCTGGGGTAGCCAGAGCACCGGCTGCTCTGGTGGTTCCCCAGCAGTGGCCCCATGGGATGATCCCCCACCAATAACATTTCCCCCCCACCTCCGGGTGCCCCCTCAGCAGGGTTGCTTTTAGTAAAAGTCACGGATCGGTCATGGGTGTGAATCTTTGTTTGTTGTACATGAGCTGTCCATGACTTTCACTAAAGATACCTGTGACTAAATCGCAGCCTTAACAATGAACCAAGATGATTCGATAACACATGCGTAGTACAGGGGGTCAGATCCTGCCCTCAGATATGCAACCTGTCCGAAGTCAATGGGCGCTTGGGTCTGAAGGTGGACGTGATTCACCATGTAAAATCAAACCATCTTCTGCAGTTCAGTACCACTCTGCAGAGCCATGTCCCACAGAAAACTGGCCAATGCCCCGGAGGTGGCACCGCTGCTAAATCTAGGTCAGGTGCTGCTGAGCTGGATCCTGCTGGTTGTAGCACCTATTCACCATAGAGAGGGCAGAGAGACTAGGCCACTGCTGGAATCCTCGGAGGGATCTGGGTGAGGTCAGCCAGAATTCCTCCTGGGCACCACAGGCAGCTAGCACCAAATTAGCAAAGAGCAGGGTCTGTGCTCCCCAGCCACCTGTAGCTGTTCTTGAGGGGGGAGGTGGGGAAGCTACCCCATGCTTATTGATCATTGTTATTTATTAACATGATGCGTATGGCATAAGAATACAGGTCCTTGCCCCAAAAAGTTGTCAATCGAATCCATTACCATGGCACCCATGTACCCACGTGACACGTGTGCTATTCGTTTTCTGTATGTATGTACAGGATTCTCCAGTTTCCAAGACCAGTCAAATTCAAAGAAGTGCTACAGAAAGTCATGGATGCTTTTGGACAGATGATGGATTTGCACTATGCAAACAATGAGGTACTAAACCTGTTTGTGTTTCCAGCCTGGCAGGGTCCCGGTTTCAGACTTAAACCGTGGTTTGTTCCTAATCCTCTAATTTAGGGACAGAACATACTGATGGGGAAGGGAACAATCCTTCCTGATGTCTTCTGTCCTACTTAGTGTGCACTAGCTCTGTGTTAAGATCCTGACTGAACTGTGTCTAGATACCGAAACAGGGAGCAGTAGCTAGCTTGACTCACTCAAAGCAACTTTAGTACAGGTATGGGGTGGGGGTGGAACCCCAGAACAAACAGTCCAACCCCTTCGATGAGGGAGGGTCCACAAAACCCAGAATTTAACTGACTGACAGCTTTGGAGAATTAAGTCTCCTGCTTATCTACAGGATGGGTACAGCACAATCAGCAGCAGCAGCCCTCAGTGGCATCCCCCAAGTCCCCTCCTAGCAGCGGCCCCCAGGTACCCCCAAGCAGCATTCTTCTCTCCCCTCTTCCTACCAAAGATTTTAGTCATGGGTATTTTTAGTACAAGTCATGGACAGGTCACAAAATGTGTTGTGTGGTGGTGTGTGTGTGGTGTGTTGCCATGGCTTGTCCATGATTTTGTATTAAAAATACCCATAACTAAATTGTAGCCTTAACCATGATCATCTTCTCCTCTATAGTCCTGCGTACCAGGGCATTATTTACATACCATGATTTGTGGGGTTCCCTCCTAAGAGCTCAGAAGGGGCAGGCTATGCTTTGCCTTCCCATCTGGTCCCTCTGAGGGCAGGATCAGTCCGTGGGGTTGATCATATAGCCCTAGACACGGGTGGTTTGTGCTTACGGCAAAGTCTGCCCTGCTTGTATAGTGGAGCGGGTCAGAATTTTTGTTCAAACATTTATTTGATGAAAAATTGCCTTTTAGTTTTAAATAAAAACATTTCTGTGGGAAATGACCAATTTCAATGAAAGTTTTCAGGGTTCTGTTGGAAAAATTGAACCCTGAAACTTTTGAGCTTTTCCAGTTTTTTGACACAGCCCCAAAAACTTGCAAAGAAAAAGTTGACCTAAAAGTTTTTTGTTTTCATGGAAACTTTCTGCAAGAATATAAAAAAAACAACCAACTCTGCTAGACAGTCTGATTCACATCCCATTGGCTTGCAATGGAAAGCAAAAGAAACCCGCAGCCCGCTTGCTCATGTATAAAACAATCATTGGGGCCTTAATTGAAGTACAAATGAAAAACACATTTCCTCCTTTTTTTGCAGCATGAGATTGGACCAGCAAATGGAACCCCCCACCCATCATTTAGGGCCATGTCTTTGAAGGGATTTCGGCCTCAATTCCATTTGCATAAGCACAGTTTTACGTGCATAAATGACTTGCATATGCGATTTTTGTGGTCAGATAACAGAACAGACTTGTGCAGAACCCCTTTGAACTCGCCATGCCACCTGGGTTTTGCATGTGCAAATTCTGCAAGCGCTGCTGCTGCTATTGCTCATGATAAATGTCTAACGCTACGGCAGAATTGGCCCTCTAGGCTGCAGCTTTGAATGTAGCCAGAAACGTTACACGTTTTCTAATCTTGGGCATTCTTTGATAGTTCCGGCTGGAAAAAGCCTGCCTGGAATTCTCCAGAAGTGAGTCACTTCATTCCAGGTTTCTTTCCACTGAAAGACTCTTCCAACAAGAACACACAGAAGTTTGTGTAATATACTGTACCCTCTGCTAGGGAAGGCTAGCCCGTGCATTTGCATAGCACCTAGCATGATCCTCAGTAGGCCACAGGGTGCTGCTCCTTAGAACTAATAAATGATTATAAGGATAACAATGTGTTTAGATTTTCTTTCTGTAAATAGTCTCTCTGTGTGAGAATCTGCACCCATTGATAAACAGGGCATAATGCATCCCAGTGCATTATCATGGAAATAGCATAAACAAATGAAACAGAACTTACCGAAAGGCAGCTTTATGTGACCGTGGCACACTGTGTTTGGATAACAGTTTATTCTGGATCACATTCTGTTCTCGATTACACCGGTGTAAATCTAGAGTAACTCCATTCCATTGAGAGCTGCCTTTGGCCTCTTCTTCATGCGCAGACAGAACCTTGCCTTTATTTTATGTTGTTAGTATTTAATGTTTGTATTGTGGTAGCATCTAAAGGTCAGAAACGGGTTGGCCTTTATTGTGCTAAGCACTGTACAAACACATAGTAAATGACAAGACATAATAGGCACATGGGACAAGCAGGCTGCTTTGGAGATGTGTATCCTTTTGAAAGGCTTGTGGGCACAGGTGTAGTGAAATCGATGGGATTGCGCTGGGAGTGCTACAGATACATAAGCAGGGTTGGCCCAATGCATGCAGAGTGGTGTGTGGTCTAACCCTACGTGGGGCTGATCCCAACATGCTAAGGGGTGTTGTGTTGCTGGAAATGCCATTGGTCAGATGAGATGCAGAAGCCAGGTCTGTAGCCATGGTCTGGCCCTTTTTACCAGGATAGGGACGTGATCCTGGTTGAACTCTGACTCGGATGATTCAATCTGTATTCCCCCTATGGTTTCAGCTGAATGCAGTTGTCTATCCTCATCTGAGCTGTGACATCCCTGGACATTGTTAAGAGCTGCTTCATTCCTCACCAGAGGTGGCCACATTTCACCTGGGTTCTGTTCCCGGCTCTGCCACTGTCCTGTTGTGTGACCTTGGGCAAATTACTTCACCTCACTGTGCCACTGTTTCCACTTGGATCCCCTCTTGTATGTCTCCACTATTTAAATTGGGGCAAGGACTGTCTGTCCGTGTGTGTACCGCACTTTGCACAACAGGGTCCCAAGGTACTACTGTTGTATAAGTGGATTTATTTTTTTAGATCTGTGTAAGCTGCAGTGGATTGGCCATTAGCTCCCACAGTAGAAAATGAGGCATGCCAGCCACAATTGTAGAAGGAGAGGACTTGCAAACTCGTAAAGGTCACTCAGCGACATTTCCCTCACTTTCCTACCTGTCCTCGAAGTTACTCAGTTTCTAGATAGAAGAAGCAAAGCTGGGGCCCGGTTACAGAGTGTGCAACCTGCCAATTCGTGCCTAGGCTATATGCATGCGCGTGTATGGCTATATTTAGTGTCTAGTAGAACCCTGTTCCCAGAATCCCTGTATACAGCAGCCTGGATGCCAAATGGAGCAAACTCCACTTGCCAGACGTGGGTGAGCGGTAAAGCCAAGCTAAATACTACAGTCGCTGCGTTCCAGAGGAGGGCAATTTCTGCTTGATGCTTTTGGCGTCCCCAGGCCAGCCTGTGGATGGATTAATGACGTGGTGGTGGAAGGAGACACGGTGACCTGCAGAACATTTTGTTCAAAGCAGTGGCCGAGGGAATGCAGTTTGGAAAATATGTGAGGAGCTGGGTGAAGGGGGGTTGTGGAATTACCCTATGGGTTCAGGGCCAAATTCCACCCTTGGAGGAAACCAGTGGGAGTGTAAGGACGAAGTGTTGCCCTGTGCATTTTGCAGGGATGCAGCCTCAAGCGTTGTAAAGCAGAAGTTAAACATGAGACAGATGCTGCTCCTTGTCTGCACTGAAGTCAATAAACCTGCGTGCACCCACAGCTGAGAGCAGGATTTGGCTTTATTATCATCAGTGTTTTGGGATTGCAAGAGACTATGGCTAGCTTTTCCACTTGACACACATGCAGAATTCCCATTGACTTCAGTGAGGTTAAGCAATATATTGGATGGATCTATCCGTCCCAGCTAGAATTGGTAAGGAATGATGGTCCTGGGGTTAGGGCGCAAACCTGGCATGTGGAAGATCTGGGTTCAGTTCTTGGTTCTGTCACAAACTTCCTTTGTGACCTTGGGCAAGTCCTTTAGGTCTAGATTTTTAATGGGAATAAGATGCCTACAAATCTGGCTCTTAGCCTCTCTGTGATTCAGTTTCCCATCTGTACTGTGGCAACGGGGGCCATATAAGCACCTAAGAGAGATACTTGGCTGCTTGCCACAACTCTAGCAGTTTCTCACACTGAGATCTCAGCTGTATTCGCCGGTGCCTACAGCTTCCCATTCACCTGTGTGCGCTCTAGCGCCTTTATCCCGGACAGCACGCACACAATCCGTGATGTGTTTACCTGTGGGCCAGACCCCAAGGCAACTGGACATATGGTGCGGTCTCCAGTGAAGAGAGACAAGTGGTTTTTCCGAACATTTTGCTGGGTGGGTTTTGCTCTGACTTGGTGGTGGTGGTTGCTGTGGCTGCCTGGGTGGTGATTTCTGATCACACAAACAATTGGCCCGTCTGTTGCAGAGGTCCTAAGCACCTGCAGCTCCCATTAAAATCAACAGGAAGTTCCTGGGAGCCATAGGTGCTCTGCTGTTCCCCTTGCATTCTTTCATTGACTCAAGGTGTGGTCTGTTGGATTAATTCAGTGCCTGTGCCCCAGGCAGCCTCAGTGGATTTGCTTCATCTGAAAGGTTAAATGGAGCCTACTGGGAGTTGAACCCGTGGCTCTGGGGAGAAGAGGTATTTTAAATGTAGGAGGTAGGCCTTGTCTACAAGTGGAATTTGCCCTGATTGTTCCCATTGGTGCCCGGCCGCAAGGGTAGCTGCACCAGTGCAAACCTTTAGTGTGGACAGGCTAGGATGCTATAAACTGAATTTGTATCTGTCCAGATTATACCTGCTTGAGACCAGCGTAAGCTGTGTTGGTGTAAATCACAGCTTGTGTTGGCTGTGCCTGTGTACATCATGGGGTTTGTACTGATGCACCTACTTTGGCATCACTGGTGAAAAGTTGCCCAGTGTAGACAAGGCCTTAGATCATGAAGATTGAGCAGCATCCACCCATAGCTTTCTCCCCATGAGCAGCCCAAGCTCTGTAGCTGGTTCGTATGTGCACAATTGACTTGAAGATGAGTATCAAGCATATGGGGGTCCAGTGATCCCTAGAGAAGGGGAGCCAGGAGCATCACCCCCGAAAGCCAGGGGTCTCTGTAATACCAGCAGTGTAGAGTCACTGATGACGGATAAGCTTTGTTCTTAGCTCTCTGGTCTTTCCACTGGTTGGATCACTGATGGGGCTTTCAGGCGTTCTTTGTTCTTTGCGAGCATTGTTGTAATTTTATCCTGTTCTTCCATGGATGATATCTTGGAAGAAAAGGTTAAAGCCCCTGAATGCTCAGGGGTGCTTGGGTTTTGTTTTCCATCCAGCCTCTCCATCCCCTCCCAAGCCTTCTGTGTGCAGTGCGAAGTTTTTGCTTCCTTTGTTTACCCAATTAGTGACCCTGTCGTGCTACGGGTGTTTGTTCAATCCCTTCCAGCTCCTGATCCCACTGAAATCCCAGGAGGACTTGGACCGGGCAGTGGAACACTTGGACCTTAGCCCTTCTCTGAAGAGCCTGCGGGTGTTTGTGAAGGCTCCAAGGAAAGCGAACGTGAGCCCTTTAGCTTTGCTCTTTTGTGTGTAGAGTGAGTCGTGCTGTTATTGTATGGGGGGTGGGAGGAATATGGAAAGGAGAGATGCTCTTCTAGGGGTGTCTGCTTGGAGCAGTCTGAGTTGGCGCTAGACCATCTTCCGCTCGTACATCTCTGCTCTGAAATTCGCCCTGTCGGCAACTCAGTGTAAATGCTGTTGCTGGCACAGCCACTGAATTTAATTCAGTGCTTCCTGCGAGGCAGGATTGAACACTGTGGCAATAGATTGCTGAAAGAGACAGCAAGTGTATACACACCATGCATCTTCCAGGGGACTCCTGTGTGGCCTGGAGGCATGTGTTGGTGGCAGACTATTTTTTCCTGCGAGCGGGCTCGCGGATAGCTGTGTCGCTGTATGGTCAGACAGGGCCAGATTGTCATGGCCCTTGCATGGGTTTTCAGAGAAAGCAAAATAAATTCTCTCCCCACCTTACACACCCTGGACAGCAGCCAGGACAATTGTAGCCTCTGCACTTGGGACAGAACAGGAACTGTTCCCTCGGTGTGATCCAGGACAGCACCCTGAAGGGGGACACGGTGAGGAGCAAACTGCTTCATCCTACAGGATACTGCAGACTGCACGGTCCCCCCTGCCCAGATGTGCACTAACCCTCCCTGGGGCAGGGTTGCTCTGCACTTCTGCCTACTGTACTACCCACACTGGGTGTACTGCTGGGGAGAATTGTCTGGCTTTACAGGCGTGTGCAGGTGCATCCTGCCAAAGCATGTGCCACGCTGCCCTAAGCATGTTCTCTGTGAACTGTGTTGAGGTCATAGGACACTGGACATTTCAAAAAGGGCCTGATCCCATGGCAGGTGCTGATTGCTCTCAGCTCCCATTGACTTTAAGGGGACCTGAGAGGTGCTCTGCACCTTTGGCAAGTACTCAGAACCTCGCCAGATAGAGCCCAAAGAAGGGAGTTTAGCAAGGAGTTGGACTGGGTCTCTGAAGTCCTGGGGTAACACTCTAGCCGTTAGGCCTTCCTTCCTCTCATTCCTGGGCACCTCCTGCTGGCCAGCCCATAGACGTGCATGACTGCAGGAGCGTTGCAGCCGCAGAAGTCACTGCTGCTAGGACAGGGCAGCTGAGTTAGAGTGGGATACAGGTGCACTCCAGTGTGGAACAGAGCTGGCTAAGGGCTTGTACTCCAGCACCTTCTGGGAGTACTGAGAAGAGAACTGAATATATAACTGTACACACGCTGATCCAGCTGCATGTCAGGGCCATGGCTTCCCGAGGGCGATGTCTATTTTACTAAAAAAACCTCACCAGCACTGTGGTGTTAAAGCACCATATTGCCCAGATGTGGCAGTTGGCACCTTACTCCCTGGGTATGCTGTTCCCCTTTCCTTCACCCCTTTGTCTGTTTGTCTGTCAGTTTCCCTTTCAAGTCCCAGTCCTGGATCCATACGGCTGGGCCCTTACACTGCACAGAGTTTCATTAAAATCCACTGTGTTTGCGGGGGTCTGGATCTGACTGAAGGACCGGGGCCTGAGACCAGGGCACTGGAGCCTTCCCAAAAGTGGGGAGGCCGGGAGCCCCCTACCCTCTTCTTCCCCTGGAAGTCCCACCCCTGGTGAAGTTGGAGCAGGGCTGTCACGCGCAGCCCCTCCCCCCCCCACACACAAAGCAGCCCCCTGCTTATGTCCCAACCCCTAGCGTCCCCCGCCCAGGGTTGGTGAAGGGTCCACAGCTGCCGACAGGCCTCTTACCTTGACCGGGCTGTGGCTCTAAGGCCCTCCCCTCCCCCGGGTTGGAGCTGGGTTGGGAAGAGTGGTGCAGGTAGCTGTGGTGAGCTGGTGCAGAATCCTGGGCCCTGGCTCTGCCTCCACCTGCCCTAGGCTGGGCAGGAACTCGGGCTGGGGGCTGATCTCAGCCGCCCCGAATGGTGGGCAGGTGGAGGGTCCTCATGACTCCCACAACTGCCTGGACTCCCCCGTCAGGCTCCATGCTGGCCTGGCCGGGGGATGGAGCTCTGGGGGGAAGAGGAGAGGAAGAGGGTGTGGTCTACCCCAGCTGAAAGTGGATGGGTCTGGCCTGCCCACTTTCAGAAAGTGGGAGGGCTATACCCCTGCTCCCCCTGTTCATCTGGTTCCAGCGCCACTGGCCTGAGATTGTGAGCTCGTTAGTGCAGGGACCCTCCATCTTCTGTCTGGAAATAACACGTTGTAGGTGCTATCAGAAACAAACTCTAAGTCCTGTTTCATATTTTTATTTATTCTTATTAACTGAGATCTGATTTTTTTTGATTGTTACTCTCTGATTTGGTTCATTTGGTAACCAGAAAACATTGTGATAGTCAACAAATGTTGTTTTCCTGGGAATGTCTGGAAAGATACAAACAGGCAGGGCTAACCGCTTCCTTTGATTCGCAGTTCCTCCAGCCCAACAACAGTAAGCAGCATGAGATGAGAATCTCGAAGTCCATGGGCGACATCATGGGGTCCCTGTATAAAGATGCTGAGAGGACGCGGAAGTGTTCAACAGGTGAGTGAAATGCGATGCACTCAGGTTCACTGCACAGCAGCGCCGGTTCTTCAGAGGCTGGTCATACCCCCTGGTATTTCATTCTCGTCTCCTGATGTTTTTACGTCTGGCCAGTGCACTGAAGGCTCAGTGTGGCTAGTGTCTGGGTCTTGGCCTAGAGGAAAGGTTGTGGCAGCTGAGCTCATGTGCTCGTTGCTGCCTTGCCTGGATCCAAGAGAAGCGCTGCCCATTATCTTGCTTAAGAGCTGGGGAAGTGCAGAGGTTCCTGGTTTCAGACTTGAAGGGAAAACCGATCTAGTTGTTGGGGATTGAAATGAATTCAGGGCTGCTGAGTTTGATCAAGGCCTGGGACAGCGCTGAACCCGAAGAAGCCAGGCCCTCTCAAACCTTCGTATTAACTGTTCTCTGCCATGTTCTTTACTTTTGCCTTCTGCTTCACTCTCTTCTGTCAGCTCCTGTGTTCTAATCCCAGCTCTGTCCTGGGTTGAAACTGATCATTCTTTTCTCAGTCCAGTCACTCCAGATCTTCACCAGTGTGAGAGGAGAATTGGTGTCCTTCTGTTATGCCTGGATGTACCTCTGGACTTCTCTTGCTCCACATGGTAAAAGGGGATTCCTGGCATAGTACTTACCCCTCTGGAGTGTATGTGAAGAGATATTCAAATGAAACACAACATCCTTTACACTCCTAAGGGCTAGTTCTTCAGCCAATGTTGAGGTCCTACTCCCTCTGAACACTAGGCCATGATCCTTCTGGCCCTCCATCCATAGGTGCAGCACCTACTGGGCCTGGTTTCTGTTCCTCGCTCTGCCACAGACTTGTGTAGCCTTGGGCAAGTCTCTTCATCTCTGCCTCCATTTCTGTCTGTGAAATGACTCCATTTTTTGAGTACTTTGAGATCATTGGATAAAAAGTGGTGGTGTTAGACTCCTCTTGATTGTTAATAAGACCATCATAGAAAATCCCATAGGATTTAATAGCAGATGGTATACTTTGTATGGATCTAGTAAACCAGCATTTCAAATTTTATACCAGGAATATAATTCTCTGTTACATTCTATAGGCTGGCTTAAAAATTCTGTGCAGAGAAGAGCGTTCTCCACTACATTTTATGGGTTACTTTATAATGTAATTTCTAAAGAGCCCTATTGGTTTCATCCAAATGATTATTTAATATGTATAGAAGTAGTGCCAGAATCCCAGTCTGGTTCAGGGCCCCACTGTGCTTGGACCCCACCCCCCTGCTCCAGAGAACTTGCAATATTATGTGCTAAAGGATTTTACCATTGCAACAAAGGGATATTTTTTCCTGTGGATTTACCATTTCTCACTCACATGGTATGTGCTGTCAGACAATATGGGCTGCAGCTTGTTGAAATATTGCACAGTGATTTATTTGAGATGTTCTCCTATATTAGGTCAAATTCCACCCTGGAACAGCTATGCACAAGGCCTGTGGAAGTCAAGGGAGCTGTGTGTGCATATAAAACATCTGTATTTGGCTCTGTCATGTTTATTTGCCAGCATTCGTTTAGCTCATGCTGCTCTTGAGTGTTTGCCCAAAGCTTGGCAGAGTCTCTGGATGAATCTGAATGAAACACATGCATTAATACATGTTGTTGCACAAAGCCTCAGTAGGAACATTTTGTACTTAAACAGAATAACAGCTCTGCTTCTCTTCTTGGGGCATGTTAAACTGTTAACACATGCCCATAAACGCCAGTGATGGCATTGGAAGTTATTGTGTGTGCAGATGGCAGAATTGATCCCACATGTAGCTGCACTAATGAGAGGATTCTAGTTGTGAGGGGGCACTCACTTAGATTTAAGGCCATACCACCTTGGGCTTTTAGTAGTAGTAGTAGTAGTAGTATTGCACTAGCATCTACAGGCCCTAATCAAGATGGGGTCCCACTGTACATACATAGAGTAAGAGACACACCAGTCTTTGTCCTGAATAGCTTAGTCTAAATAGACAGGACAGGCAAAGGGAGTATTGTTAGCTCTGCAGCAATAAGGGCACGGAGATAGTCCGTGTATAGCCTGTAGCAGCGGTTCTCAAACTAACTGACCACTCAGTGCCATGGGATCTGGTCTGCCTGGCCGGGTAGGCCTCCAGCATGGTGGGTAGGGACACTGGCCAGCCCCGCATGGGGGGGTCTGGGGCTGCCGGCCCGTCTGGGGTTGCCAGTCTTGCTGGCCTCACAGAGGGGATCTGGGGCTGCTGGCCGGCTGCCCTGCCACCTGGCCCCACATCGCCGGATGCAGTGTTGTGGTTGCCAACGTGTCCCTCACCCAAGGCTCTACTGCTGGCCCCACTTTCTGGAGGGGTCTCTGGGTGGGAGGCGCTGGGTATAGGGGTCTGTGGGGATGTGTCTGGAGTGGGGGCTGTGGGTCTCAATCCGCGGTCCATGTAACACATTGTGGGCCACATATATGGCCCACTGGTGTATAGTCTGTTGCAGGATTGGGGACTGAGATCCTCTGAGAACCAGGCCTCTGCCTTTATTAGACGGCCGTCCTAAGTCTGTCTGGAACTTCGTCAGTTTCTTGGTCAACACGAGTATAGAGACACCTTTTGCTGCAGCTCTTGGGTCATCCATGGAGGTGTTAGCAATAGAGCAATACAGCAGGTTGCTTTTTTCCGTCTGAGTCAGTATGCTCCAGTGGGAGTAGGAGTCCCTGAGCGGATGGAGGGGCTTTTTTTTTTATTTTCAGATGAGGTGTAACTCTGACATTCTGATCATCCTGGTTCATTAACAGCTCCATGGTATTTTCCACAAGCAGGGATATTACTGAGCCTGGTGCCCTGGCCAAATTTCAGCTTAAATAATTGGCATTTCACTTGGCAACATAGTCCTTTGCTTCCAGTAGCAAAACGTTGGTAGCGTTTGCTTCCTTGTTGACTGAGCTGAGTGAGGTAAAGGGGAAATCTCACCTGAACCTTAACTGTGGAGCTGCAAGTCATATTATAGCTAGTTATATTTTCAAGGGAGATTCTGTTTTGCAAAGCAACTCTGTGAACATGACAACTTGCGGGGTGTTCTAAGTGATTCTGTCTCCAAAAATAGCTCAATTTACTGGTTGGAGTTGAGGGTGGGAAGGTGTTTTCTGTCTGCTTTGCAGACTGAGCTTGACTTCTGAGAGTCAAGGGTGAGCACATCCCTCCTGGCAGGTCATGTCAGTGACCAAGGAAACACAGGTCCAGTCCTGACCTCGCGTCCATCTGTGCATCCCCACTGCTGTGAACAGGGAGATGTGGCTGATTGGAGCTTAGTAAACGACTCCGTTGATACACAAGGACCCTCTCCCATCTGTGCTGGCTCTTCTGCACTAACAAGAGTTAGAGGGGAGTCTGAATCCACCTAGAGGGAGCAGATCTGCTGAGGAAAAGGGACTAGTTCTACCACAGCTAGACAGAAAATGGGATCTCTCGCTCCCGAAAATTTCAATGAAAACAGATTTTGTTGTTTTTCATTGCAATTTTCCATGGAAAACTTTGATTCCACCCACCCTTCAGAAATAGCAAATGTTGAAAATGGACCATCTCTGAGGAGAGCCAGATGCCTTTTGAAAAAACGTTAGTCCAAAATCCAATTGTTTGTCTCAGAAAAGTTTCCAACCAGTTTTTGATTTTTTTACATTGTCCCTTTCCAGAGCTAAAGAGCTTTTTAAAGCCACAGATACCTTAGAGGAGCTGCAAAGCTTCACTGCAGTACGTGCCAAAAGCTGAACCAGGCGGAATTCCTCCTGGGGTACTGGCAGGACAGCCCCGTGCAGTTCTTTCCAGGGGTAGCTTACTCTCTCCATGCTGTCTGCAAGTTGTTAGGGGCCTGGCCACCTCCCAGCCCCTCTCTGGAGTATGTAACATCCCAGGCAGCAGGTGGATCGCCTTGTGATCCTGAAAGCAGACAGCAGTTTCCATGCAGGTCTCCAGCAGTTGCTGTCTTTGCTGACATGCTGGGGATTGAACTAGGGATTTCAGAGCTGGTTGCGTAAGGCTCTGTAGCGTGAACTGAAGAGCCAAGACACACTAGTTGGGCCTGCGACAGACTCTGTCCTCTGTGGCCCGGCACTGAGAGGGATACATAGTACACACTGACCAGTGAACAGCCACTATCTGGCCTGTAGCGTGTAAGGAGCTAGAGGCTGGAACAGTCGGTCATAAGAATGGCCATACTGGGTCAGACCAATGGTCCATCTAGCCCAGTACCCTGTCTTCTGACAGTGGCGAATGCCAGGTACTTGAGAGGGAATGAACAGAATGGGTGATCATCATGCGATCCATCCCCTGTCACCCATTCTCAGCTTCTGGCAAATAGCTACTAGGGACACCATTGATGGGCCTATCCTCCATGAATTTATCTAGTTAGTTTTTGAACCCTGTTAGTATCTTGGATTTCACAACATGCTCTGACAAGGCGTTCCACAGGTTGACTGTGCGTTGTGTGAAGAAATACTTCCTTGTTTGTTTTAAACCTGCAGCCTATTAGTTTAATTTGGTAACCCCTGGTTCCTGGGTTATGAGAAGGGGTAAATAACACTTGCTTATTTACTTTCTTCACACCAGTCACAATTTTATAGACCTCTATTTTATCCCCCCTTAGTCGTCTCTTTTCCAAGCTGAAAAGTCCAGTTTTATTAATCTCAGCATATCCTCATTCTCCTTAAACCCTGGACTCCTTTGCTGCTGCATCCCAAGCCCTTGAGTCACAGCTGGGACTCTAATGAACATCAGATCTTTGCATAATGTCCCTTGTTTTGTTTTTGTGGCGACATTGACCCAGGGCTGGGCCCTCCACTTCTGGAGCTTGCAGCTGTGAGCATAGGCAGCGCTCAATGTCCCCTTCGCAATCATGACCCATGTTTTTATAAATGAGTAGAAACACTCTCTCTTCTGGGTCTCTGCTTAGCTGGAGGAGGGTTTGTTGTCAGATAAGCAGTTGGTAAAGATTTGGGACCTGCTTAAGCAGAGGGAGAATTAAACGAGAGAACATTTAGGCAGAGGGAAGCCAAGCCTGGCACCGGGGGATCTAGCTGTACGTGCAACACCACAAACTTTCTGCACATGCTGTATGAAAACTTCTTAAAAAAGAATGGAAAGGAACATGGAAGATCCCTGCAAATGCCAGGAGTGGCTGTCAGAATCTCCCTGCTGGCTTGGCTGGCCATTCTCAGGACACAATGTACTATAGCCCCGAGCTAATGGCCTTGTGCTCTGTGTAAGACAGAGCGAGATCCTAGCTCACGCTCCTCTCCGATTAGCTCAACTGAGCTGAATATTCAGGGCCAAATCCTTAGCTGGTGCAAGTTGACTGACTTGAGTGATGCTGCAGTGATTTACACCTGCTGAGGATCAGGCCCCAAGAGTTCAGCTTTTGTTGTAAGCTAATGTTTCAGAGAGCCGGCTCCTTCCTGCCACATCTGTGCGGGGCAGAGATGGAATTAGTGCTTCAGGTTCAAGAGGTGGAGGAAAAGCCTGGTAGGATGGCTTCTAGGGCACCTGGCACTGCTGCTGTTTCTTCAGCACCTGAAATCCAGTGCAAAGAGTATTGGTACTCCACCTTCTACCTTGCCCTTTACAGGTGTATGGTTTATTGAGCAACCTGTACAGCTGGGCTGGGCCAGCCCAAGGCCAGAGTTATCTATCTACCTGTCTCTCTGAACGAAGGTTAGGTTACCTAATGTGTCTCAGGTGTCGGTCTCTGTGCTATCTGAGGCCTATAGGTACATTAGGCAACATCATTTCTGTGGTTAGTGGATCACAATCCAGCTGTCCCCATTTCCATCCTTGCCCCATACTGAATACAGTGCGGTGATGCTGAGCGGCACTCTGGCTTTAACAGGGGAGGGGCTCGGGGGCTGCTCTGGGCTCTGAAGGTGGCTAAATCAGGCTCCACCTGATCCCTGAGAGTAGTGAGTTAGACACCTCTGCCCAGAATGCCCTATTCCCAAGCCTCGAGCTGCTTCTCCAATTCAGCCACAGAGCCAGGGCTGCAGGGAAATTCCCCAGGCCTTGGAATACACACTAGCGCTGTAGCTGTCAAAATATGAGCAGTTCCTGTCAGCTCCTCTGAACTTTATCCACTGGGCCAGTCTTGCCATAAAGGGTCCCTAGCCCAATCCGTACCAAGCTCCTCTCCACGGAGAGGCCCCTCCATCCAAATGACTGCCTATCCTGCAAGTGTGTATCAAGTGTCTTGTCCCCCTTGAATCTGGAAGGTCAGTCAAAGCTGACCGATGTCGATAGGAGTGTGGTGGGTTTCACTCAGAGGTTGGCAGGCCATGGCTCGAGCGTCCTTCCACCCTGTATTGAGTTGAGCTCAGGTCGGCAGGCCGTGGCTTGTCCATTTCCCAGTGCTCAGGAGTTCTCCTAGACAGAGGTGGGCGGAGTGAGAAGTAGGGGGACCCAGGCCGCCACCTCACCAGGGCCCATGGGGGAAAGGCCTGGAATGTCTCGGTCACCTCTTCCTGGTGCACCCAACGAGCCTCTGCGGCATGCTCTCTCTTGCCTTGGGATATAGTCTCAGCTGGGAGTCCCCGATCAGTCCCAGCAGCTCGGCTAACTGAGCATTCCCAAGCTCTCCTTTTAGTGTCCAGTTATTTTCCCTCCATGGGGAGGAAAAAGGGCCCCTCCTGGTAGAGTCTTACCCCCAGTCCAGACCCTCTCTTGTGGGTTGCTTTGTCCGCAGAAAATGCAAACTGTGTCCCTCCTGTTAGCCAGCTTCTCCTTCACTTTCCCCCCGGTACTGCTCCCTCACTCCCTTAGTCTCCGTGTGGGGTCCGTAAACGCCCTCACAAGGAGTTGTTATACAGACTAGGGCCCTGATCCTGCAAAGACTTGCATGCAATCATGCAAAGACTTTATACTTGCAAGCAGTCCTGTTTAGCTCAATGGGGGCTACTCCCATGCTTAAAGTTCAAATCAGAGTATGTAAATCTTTGCAGGATCAGGCCTTGGACTCCTTTTGAAAGAAACACGGAGGAGAGAGAGAAATGGTGGCAACAGAACAAAGCCCTGTGTCTCAATAGATGTAATGAAAGAAATTCCCAACATAACTGAGACACAATCGCAGTGTGTGAAATCTATTCGCTTTTCAGGGCAGGGACTGCCTTTATTTCTGTGTCTTCTGCAGCAGCGCTAGTAATACTGTGGACCTGGTTTATTCAAGGAAACTAAGATCTTAAATGGTTACATTCTTGTTTGAAAGAGAAAAGAGGCTGCGTTGAACTTCCCTTGTGTGGTGTTGGGGCTGGTCTGAAGCCAGTTCGATATGAGATCTGTAATAACTGGAGGTGTTTTCTCTCCTGGGTCTTGGCATTAGTTCTTTCTTGGTTGGTTTGGGGTTTTTTTCCCCCGCAGTGTACTTCTCCTGTAGGAAATCTGCGAGGGGAAAAGAAGCGGGGGTGGGAGGGAAAGAGAGGGGCGAAAATAGTCTCAAAACCATATGACTAGTTTTCAAATCCTAGTAAGGGATCTGGACTCCCTCCCCTTCCCTCTCCCCCTCTTCCTGGTGCTGCTTTTACAGTGGAACAAATGTATCCCAGATGTAAATGCAGTGAGCCTGATCTGATGATCTCTTGCACTTCAGGGGAGTGACTCCTGATTTACATCCATTTAAAACAAAGGAGACGGACATCCAAAGACTCTGAGGGTTCCTGAAGTTAGTGGAGTTGCACCAGAGATTAAGTTGGCCCATTATGAAACACCAGTGGATTATTACAGATCTCGTATCAAATTGGCTTCGAATCAGCCCTGATAACACAGACCAGTGCAGTTTTGGGATGCGTTGGCATCACGTCTGGGGACGGGGATGTGATAGAGTCTCCTCTGTTGCATTGCACTTGGAATATTCATTCAGTCCTGGGCATCTTGTTACCAGAAAGATATTGATGGTCTGGAGGGAGATCTGTGGAATGCGACAGAGATAGGGAAGGAGCTGGAAGGAGCGAGGTCAGATTTTTAAAGAGCTACATCTGTGCAGCTTGGCCAAGTGGTGGCTAAGCCAGGGTCGATGAGAACAGTCTGCAAATATTGGAATGGTGTGAGCGAGCACTTTGCTGTGGAGGGATTGCTTACCATGGCTCTGGAAATAATGGGACAAAATGGAAATCTGACAGCGAGATCTCTGATGCTCCGGAGTTCTCTCCCTGGGGAAAGAGAGAAGCCCCATCACCTGGGATGTTTAAAATTAGACTGGATCAAACACTGCAGCCTTGATCCTGCAATGAGATGCATGCAGGTGGATTCTGTGCTAGTGAGGAGCCCCACTGGTTTCTGTGGGGCACCGTGGGGGCTGCAGAGATTTGAGAGTGCAGAGTCAGCCCCAGTATTGGGGTCTAATAATTGAGCAGAAGGGGGCAGGCCTGCATCAGGTAGGAGATGCACTAGGTGCCGATTCATAGAGCCATAGATCCGCCGCCAGAAGGGACCACTCTGATCATCTATCTGGGTCTTTTCCCTCTTGAAGTGCTTTTGGTTCTAGGATCGCTGAGCGTAGGGGAAAAATCAGGAGGGAAAGATCAGCAGGGGTGGGGGTGGGGGCTGGGTATTTTTACGTTTTTTAACGTACATCTCATTGGTGCATTCGGCTGTCCAGTGTTGCACAGCAAACACGCAAAAGCAGAGAGTGGGTCAGTTTTCCAAGAGCATCAGACTTTTCCTATTGTAGAGGATCGGGGCCTTAGCCATCATAACTCGATCCAGGGCTGAACTGCCCCAAAGTTCAGGGGACCTGTGGGTCAGAGGTTTGAGTTTGTGCTCATCTCTGGGTATTACAGCTAAGCTTTAGAAACCTATTTCTTCAGTTTGTGGTGGTGTTGCAGCCTTTGATCCTGTGATCTGAATGGCAGTATGAATTCTCCCAGCTCTGTATCCCTTCCTCCCCAGAGATCAGTCAACTCTGGAATGTAGCTCTGGCTTGGTCTAGCAAAAAGCACCTGTGCTATGGAACAGCCTCCTTTCTGGAGCCAGGCCGTGATGAGTCCTTCTCTTCTTTACAAGCAATTCTGTCTGTCTGTGTTTGTAGGTTCCCTGCACACGGGCCGGAGTTCTCCACCCCCGGGGAGCGTTCCTGAAGAACAGCAGCAGATCGCTCGGCAGGGCTCCTACACCAGTATCAACAGCGAAGGGGAGTTCATCCCTGAGATTATGGACCAGAATGTAAGTGGAGCTGGCCATGTGTGAGTTGAGTATCGCCAGCATTCAGCAAACTGGATTGTTACAACCCCCAGGGCCAGCTCCGTTACTCCAGAGGTGGAGCAATGGAGAGTTACTAGGTGTTGACCTGTGACCCTGGACCTGATCCAGCATGAGCAAGCACAGTTTATATTTTATGTGCAAGGTTGCTTTTAGTAATGTAAGAGGCTGAAAGGCAACTTAGAGGACATTTCGACTTGGCAACAGGCTGAGGTCTAAGCAAGGCCAAGTAGAAGGCTTAGCTTAGCACAACTGCTTGACCTGAGGTCATAAGATTTCTTTTTTACAATACGTAGTGTGTGCTAAGTAAGTACATCACAGAAGCCAACCAGGAGAAACCACACTTGCGTGTCAAAACCATTGGGAAATATAGGGTGCAAATAGCTTTTGTTAGCAATCAGAACCTTAATTATGGGCCCTCAGAATGACAAAGGTGGGTTGGGGGCTGAGAGGATGTGAGAACATCCCAGTCTGTTCCCTGTGATTGTGGAGGGGGTGGAAGTGCTGAGCTGTCCATCCTGCTTCCCACATCTCGGTTAGCTCCAGGTAAGGTTCTTGGCCCCACTATTTTCAGTTGTAGTGAAACCGGAGGGGAAAGCAACTTATGCCCCACTCCTTCCTTCTCCATTTGCTCTATCGCGAGCCTGCAGGTTTCCCCATGCCGATGGATCCTGGTGCCCAAGAGAAGTCAGTGGGGTGCCGGGGTCCGCTCGTATGGAGCTCCTTGCGGGGTCAGGGCCTTGGAGCCCTGCAAACGCAGCCCCGGTGAGCACTGGACATGTGGGAGGGTTGCAGTGCAGCCCTTTCTGATCACGCGACCTGGACAATGCTCCAAATGTCAAGACGGGGCTAAATGCCTTGAGGAATAGGAGGCTCTTGCACTGCCACCAATGAGGACGTAGGGGAAGAAGCGTGTCTGCTGCATTATCATGGCCCGTGTTACCAACACGGGCGGGAAGGCTGGGCTAGGGTTGCCATGACAAAGTTAGTTATGTTTTCAGAGGTTTGTTGTATGGCCATTAATGAACTGCACTCTCTCCCTGGAGGAGCCTTGGCAGCAGCTGAGTGCAGATGTCTTGTGCGCCGAGCAGCCAAACGCTGGGCTTGGGCTGTTTGTAAATGGTTTCTGAGCTGTGTTCATTAGGGTTAGATAAAGTGAAGGGAGGAGCTAGATCCTCAGCACATGTAAGTCAGCATGTGGCCATTGACTTGAATGGAGCTGCACTGATTTATGCCAGCTGAGATCTGGCCCCATGTGCTTTCACTCCTGAGCTGAGGACTCCTGTAAGATTCTAGTCTTGGCTCTCACCAGCAGTGTACAGTGGGCTGGCCACTACCCCTCTCCCACCTCCACGACCCCCCAAAAGGTGGCTGCATGCTGGTGAATTGGCTGCCTGTAGTTGTTACCCTTGGGGCCAGCCCAGGAGACATTGCGGGTTGTAACTCTGGGGGCAGCTGGCCTACTAGTGGTGGGAGCATGGGGATCCAGGGATGCGTGCTCAGCCGCTACTGGGGACTTTCCCATCGCTCTCCACTGACCCTTTGTGGCCATCACATGGTGTGGCAAGGATGGGCCCCAAGGGATGGCGATCTCCTCGTTTGCTAGATTGCTTTAATGCATCAGCCTTTGGGGTAGAAGCGTGAAAGGGGGGAAAGTTACTGTTTCCATTGGGACTCTCCTACCAAAACAATTGAGTGTTGCTATGGCAGTTAGTTAAATAGCTGTAACCATAGAAACATCACAGAGAAAGAGAAGCATGCTCTAGTACCCTGAGCATAGCATGGGGCGTGAGGAACTCCTTGGTTTCTAATCCCAGCTCCAAGCCTGCCATACACCATGGCTCTGGCAAGTCACTTAGCCTCCTTGCCTCAGCTTTCCCCTCTGAAAGCTGAGCTTAGCACCGACCCCACAGGGGTGCTGGTGTGTGTGTGTGGTTAAGTGTCTTGTAGATGAAAAGGACTAAGTGGGATTGTTATAACACCGCTGGGCGGCATGGAGAGAATGCCATGGTAGTGGAAGTGTGTGTAGCCTTTGTGGTTCCCTAAGCCATCTAGGAGAACAACTCTGTTGTTAACCATCAGATATAATTAACACAAGCTGGTAAAATGTGTCCTCCAGGGGCCCACCCAAGTACAGCGTTTATTGACTCGCCGAGCTGGAGAGAGCAGAGTAAATTCTTTGATCTAACCTCCTTGTTAGCCCTTTACTAACAGAGGGGAAGGGTGGGCTTGTGATTAAAGGCAGTGACCAGGGAGTCAGGTGGCCAGAGTTCTGTTAACCTGGGGCACACCCAGGAATAGATGGCCTTGGGCACGTCTCATATGCCCTGGCTTTCAAAAGCACTGAAAATATGGCACTCCCCCTGACTCTGCTCACGTTCAGAAATCAGGATGTTAATCTCTGTGTCTCGATTTCCTGATCAGTAAACAATCATTGAGAAGAAGAATAATCCATCCCTACTGTGTCAGAGGATTTAATGAATTTGTTTGCAAAATGCTTTGAGATCCCCGATTGGATGGGTAATAGCTGTACAGGTCAGACCCTCCACTGCTGTAAGTCACTGATTTACACCTGCTAAGGATCTGGAGGATTGTCGAAGCCAGACTATTAGGATTTTCCAATTCAAGGTTTACTGCATGTTATGTCAACGTTTTCCCTTTTTCTTGCTGTCCAAAGATGCTTGAACCTTTCATCAATCCTGATGAGTCGCTTTCTGGGAGCTGCCAGTCCCTGGACAGATCTATAGACAGGTAAGTCAGATACATCATCGTGGGTTTGCCTGCATAAATAAAACCACCCGTCCCTTCCTGTGCAAGTGTGACAGAGGGAAAGGAATTGTTTAAGATGTCCTGGGGTGGGGTTATGACTAGGAGGAATGGACCACACGCAAGGAAAGGGAAATGTAGACTGAATAATAAGAAATAAATTCTAACGTGAGAGAGCCGTTACCCTGCGGAATAGTCTCCCCATGGAAGTGATGGAAGCACCATGCATTAAGTCTTATAATACTGCACTGGACAAAGGACGCATGGGAACAGTTCTGCACCAGCAGGGGATTACATAACCTGTCTGCCCTTTTCCCTCTCCAATTTCTCTGGTTCTTGGAAGATTTTTTTACCCCTCTTTTACCCTTCTGGATTTTTATATCACTGGATCGATATCGCCTTAGCTGCTCCCTGCCTCCTCTCTACCCATAGTGTCTGTTCTCAATTAAGCCTGGTAGATTGTGCAGTCAGACAGACATCCACACCTCCACAGGTGCTAAGGATACCAGAGAAAAAACAACTAAGCTCCTCTGCAAGAAGCAACTAGGACTCATTGTGCTAAGTGACTGCAGGTCAATGGTTAATGCTGCCTGTTAAATCCAGACCCGCCAGTGCATTTGTGATAGCAAACCTGTCCCAGTGCAGGTTAGTGTCTGATACAAAGTCTTTCTTTTGGGAAGCCATTTATTTTCCTTATCACTGATTTTCTTTCCTCCCCCATTACTGTTTTGAATATATTATGTTAGTATCGCATTAGAGCAGGTCTGATTTTTATCGATCTCATCCTTACGTGCACTCCAGCTTTGCACATTTCAGCTCTCTCAGCCCTATGCTCCAGTGACTTTGTGCCTTGTATTAATTTCCATTCGCACAGTTGTTCTTCATCAAATATACATGAAACATGGGTTCCCTTCCTCCCAGCCCATCCGCTCCTCCTTGATTTCACAGTGAAGTCTCAACAGGCTTCACCTGGAATAACAGCATAATGAACACAGCCCAGTTTCTTCTCCGAACCCTTAGATTGACCTAGAGCCTGATCCAAAGTCCTGTGGAGACTCCCATCAACTTCAGTGGACTTTGGGTCAGGCCATGCTCATTTGGACCCCTCACCCCACCTTACTCAGTTCACTGAGTCTAAGGATGTCTGAGCTGGTGCAGCTTGCATGGTGTGAGGGCAGAAGGGAAAAGCGCTTCAAAAGAAGCAGTGAACAGGAAGGTGTCTGTTAAAGCAGATCATCTAGCTCCTTCATACTCGCACACTGGCAAACTGGTGTAAATGAAGACCTAAGGTGCTTGGCTCCTTTAGGATCTCCTTTGAATTTGGCCCAGGGACTTCTGTGAGGAACGGCCGCAGAACTGGATCCTTCACTAGGCGGCTACAGATGTTGTTTCCAATTGTCTGGTATTGGCCGAGAGGACAACCTACATGAGAGAATTAAAATGTGAGGGCTCTTTCTGTTTGTTACCCAAATCTGAGCCAGCATGTTCTATACATTAACACCTGACCAGCTCCAGCTGTGCCGGCCCACCTGTCCTTGAGTTAGGAGAAAGCAAAGACCCATGTAAAGACTTCTCCGAACAATCAAACCTGTCCTTGTCAGAGCTGCAGTCTCAGTTCCTTCCAGGGAACTTTACCTCAGAGGGATTTTTTCTGAGGACCTAATGAGAGTCCAAAATAAGGTTTAGAATGAAAACTCAGTCAGAACTCAGCAGTCACCACTGATCAAAGTCCCAATACAGTCATTCTGCATGGCATTTTTTACACCAACTGTACCTCAAACTGGTTCCTGGAGCTACTGTAACTAATGCAGTTAAATAATCAGAGCAAGATGAGGCAGAAAGCAAGAGACACCGTGTAGGCAGTGAGGAAAAACTATTTTCAGCAGAGATTTGAAATCAGAGGAATATAATTGAAATAAAAAAATATAGGGAGGCTGGTTCACATGGAAGGGGCTTTGAAGGAGAAGACTCTTGCCTCCGCACTACCTCAGCAGTGCTGGTGCTCTGAGAAGTGAGGGAAGAAAGAGGGAGAGGCATGAAGAATTCATGGACTTTAAGTGCTCCTGGGGGAATTCAGCATCAAAAAAATGATAAATTCCATGCATAATATTTTAAAATTCTGCATATTTTGTCAAATAACACAATATATTCATTCCAGTTTCAATCATTTTGATCATGTGTTTCAAAATACCTGCCAGCAAGCATGTCTGTAACAATACAGACAACAAAAAAAAAAATTCAGGAAATGTTTTTTGACAAGTAAATTCCTTACGAGGCATATAAATACAGAACTTTGAGTAATAATTCATTTAAACTACAATACAGAACTGTATTTCCTGCACCCCCAGGAAGCAGCGCAAAGGCTAGGGGGGAGTTGGGTATCAGAGGAGCTGAGGGAGAAGGAAGTAATTGCTGGGAAGGAGCCTGGGTGTGAACTTGGAGGGATGTTGGGTATGGGAGGGAGAAGTCCTGAAACTGTGTGTGTGTGTGTGTGTGTGTGTGTGTGTGTGTGTTGTGTCAGGAGGAATTGATAGGGAGCCTTCCCCTTGCTGACCCCTATCCTCTCATTCAGTCAAGCACAGCTGCCCGCATCCACCTTACAACCCCACTCAGCCACCCCTCCTCCCTCCATCCCCATGGTTTATATGTACAAAGCATGGCTGATGGAGGTATCCATGTATAATTCCTTGCCAATCAAGCAACATTAACTAGGACTAGGAAAGTTGCAAAGTTGAGCACTCCCTTGTCAAGAAATGAGGATGTCCGTTCTGCTCCCTTGTGCATGTGCATATGCATCACTGTGTGGTACAGTCTTTAATGACAGACTCCTGTGCTTTTCTTTCCACGGGTTCCTGCGTCATTCACTGCGCATATCGGACAGAGTTCTCTGGCAAAGCACATGCTTAACTTTAAGCACATGAGTGTTCCCACTGAGTGCCCCTGGTTAAAGTTAAGCACCTGCTTAAGTATTATGCTGGATCAGGGCCTGAATGAAAGCAGCTTGCATAGTAAATTTGTCTGGAGTTCAGTGCATCCTGCCTTGTTCTGTGTAAAAGTAGTATGTAATACTATCGATGATATACGAATAATATTAAAAATTATTAATAATAAATGCAGACGCAATTCTGATCATTGGATCTGTTTGAAACAATAAGGTATTTCTGTCTTTTCCCACAGCCCACCCTTTACCCAAACCCCCGTTCCCAGAAGGAAGAGCCAAGCCAAAGACAGTCTTGATTGCCTGGGTAAGGATACTTGGGGTATAGTGTCAAATTAACAGCGCAGCCACGCAGTAGTAATGTGGGCTCTCAAGCTGCGTGTGACTCAGACCTAATACCTGAATACTAATGGATTAAATCATTCAAAACAAACTAACCAGCTTCACTGCTCATGTTCTAAGTACTCATTGCAATTCTTAAACCTAGAGATATTTTAAAATCTAAGGATCCAGTGCTGCAAACAGGTACTGCCAAGCTTAATGATCGTTCTAACCCTTTTGAAGTGAACAGGACTATTGACAAGAATCAGAGGGGTAGCCGTGTTAGTCTGGAATTTCAGAAGTGACAGAGTCCTGTGGCACCTTAAAGACTAACTAATATTTTAGAGCGTAAGCTTTCGTGGGCTAATACCCACTTCGTCGGATGTTCGATGCATCCGACGAAGTGGATATTAGCCCACGAAAGCTTATGCTCTAAAATATTAGTCAGTCTTTAAGGTGCCACAGGACTCTTTGTCAGGACTATTGAGGATCGTAAATGCTATGGGGCCTGATTCTGAAATTTGGTTTCCTCCTTCTCCCACCCCCAGTCTAAATCAGGAGTAACTCCACTGAAGCTAATGGAGATAGATTAGCTTTACATTGGTGTGAGATCAGAATCAGGCCCTATGCCTAGTAGTAAGTGCTTTCAGGATTGGGCCCTCCTGTTTGTTCTATTTGTCTACTATTTGCCTTTCTCTCATTTGGGAAGAAGAAAATAAGCTATTCAGATTCATCTTTGTTTCTAGCCAGATTCTAATCAGTCTCCCTTTCAGATTATGTCCTGTGTTGCTATTGGATTGCAAAATACTGCAGAGGGGAGAAAAAAATCTCAATTTGCATTAGTAAGATATACAATCAATAACATTGGAAATGCCATGAAGGAAAGCGTATTGGTAACCTGCAAGGATCTTAGCTAAATGCTCAACTGAGCATAAATGTCCAGCTGGTTAAGTCATGGAAACTTTTATAGTATTGTAATGACTTTTGCTACTAAAAATGGACATGTGGCTATTTGCCGATAGGCTGATAACACGCTTTTGGCTTGAGGCGGCACTCGGAGATCGAACCACAGAACTTGAGCTTTAAGTTAATACTTGCTGTGAAGTTTTAATAGGTCCCTGGTGGCAATGGATTCATTTCACTTGAAAACACGACTCTGCATCACTGCGCACGCGTGGCTGGTCGTTAACCTCTTGACCTGGCATTGTTGTTTTTCTTGCTGCCCGTTCTTCAGCCATTGTGTGCTCTGCCCCAGCACTAGAGTAATGGTAAAATCATGCTGAAGTCGGGCCGATGCCAGGAATGGCCTCCAAGGAGCAGCTCCTGGCTCAGGGCTAAGACAAACAATCCTTCAGAATAAGCTGTTTAGTCAGGATTTGATAGGGGAAAAACAGGAGGTGAAAGATGAAGGGGGGAATTGAAGATATTTTAATCTAATGTTGTTCCATGCTACCAGTGGTGGCATCCTGTACATCTCATTATAAATGTTTCTATCCCTATCCATCCATCTATCTCTTTCTCTCTTGCGTAATCTCATTTTAACACAAATTTTAGCACTTTTACCCAATATAATCTCTTGTATTTAAGCTAATTTTCTCTCTCTCGTGTTACTCTGACTATATAAAACCTCATGCTCCAGGAATTAAACTGATCTCAAACATTTATGGCTCAGGATGACCCCTTAATGAGGGGCAGATTATTTTACATGTGCCTTCTCTGGGGTTCTTGCACTTTCCTCTGAAACATCTGGCACTGGCCACTGCCAGTGATGGGATACTGGACTAGATACACCTTGGGTCTGATCCAGTAGGGAAGTTCAGTAGTTTCCTAAGCGAGCAATTTATAACTCTGAAGAGAACCAGGCATAGTTCTGGGTAAATTCCCTGTGGCATGGGATTAAGACAGTGGCAAACAGGTTAGGAAAGACTGGAAAAATGTGTGGGGTCGAGCAGAGAGAAAAGGGAATGGAGGCAACTAGGGACATTGGGAGGAGGAAAGTAGAGAGACGAGGAAAGAAAACGAGAGAGACATATGTAAGAAAATGTACCCCATTGCAGAACAGTGGCTCTTCTCGGTCACGTACAAGAAGTTATGGCTCCAAGAAAGCCAGATCTAGTTTAGAAAGAGGCAGGAGCAATTGTGATAGGGCCAAATCATCTGAAGAAATAAAAATTAACTGGGTTGCTGAGACTTTCTTTAAATATTGTAGCCCATAGTGTGCTCCTCCTGAAGTCACTGGCAAAGCTTATGTTGGCTTTTTGGGGCCAAGATCGGTCCCCTTTCACCGCAGCCTTCTATCAGCGATGGACAGATATCAGAAATGAACCATGCAGAATGTTCATTCCCATGATGGGACAATCTTCTGCCTGGTCTCTCTGTTGCATTTTTATGTAAAGAACAGAACTTCCAAGGAGAAATGCTCCAAGAGTTCCTCACGGAGTTGATCTAACTGAGACTTTTCTCTTTCTCTCCTGTCAGATTTCGATATCCCATTTTGTGAGCGATTTGGGAAAGGTGGGACCTTCCCCAGACAATATCACCTTTCCCAGAGCCGCAAGGACTATAGCGACGGTGAGACAAAGACCAGTGCATGCGGGCTTGGGGGCAAAGCTCACTAATGTTCAGGAGGGATGGTTTAAGCCAAGGAATAGGGCATTGGCCTGAATGGGAGCAACTTGGGCTTCAGTTCTTGGCTCTGACACAGACTTCCCTTGTAACCATGGGCAAGTCACTTAAACTACTCTGTGTCTTGGTTCCCCACTGTGCAATGGGGATAATGTCACTGCCCTGCCTCCTGGGGTGTTGAGGATCAAATCCATTTGTTGTTAGATGGCCCTCACCACTGTAGTAAATACCCTAGATAGGGCCGTGAATAGTCTGGGTATGTTGGGCTGGGAATGGAGATAAGTAACTGCTTATCTATATGATGCTTTAGTCTGCACCAGAGGGGTGTAAATTCTGGTGCATGCTAGCATGTCACGTCCTAACGGGCCCATCTAGGCTCTGCTGCCCACAGTGTAAGTTCCCTAGTATGTGTTTAATGCTGTTACTGTTTGAAATGAGACCATGTTAACACAAAGTAGGGAACTTTTAGTGCCCACCAGCAGGGTCCACACTGGCCACCTAATGCGCAACACACTAGTGTGCATTAGAATTTGCATCCTTCTGGCGTGGGCTAAAACACTGTGCAGACATCCCCTAACTCCTATTCTCTCAGATGCGCCTTTGCATAGGCGCCGACTTCTCCTCTACCTTGGCGGCGCTCGATGGCAACCCCAGCCCAGACTCACCCCCTCACTCCACCTCTTCCCCCAAATCCCTGCTCTGTCCCCATCCCGCCTTTTTCCGCCCCCTCCCCAAGCGTGCCCCGTCCCCGCTCCTCCCTCTCCCTCCTGGAGCTGACCTGCATGTTGTGAAACAGCTGTTTGTGGCATGGACTGAGCTGAGGAGTACTGCACTGGCTTGTGAGGCACTGTGGGGATCTCTCAGTTGCTGGCTGTTTGCATTGCTCAGCGTTACAAGTGACAGGAAGTGAAAAGGAGGAACATTCAGAACCTCTCAGAATGTACAAACCACATCAACATCCCGTTGAGCCTTTCAGAACAGTGCCACTTACATACTGGTCATGGGTCAAATTCACAGAGAGCCAGAATCAAGCCTGGATGCCACGTAAGCCCTCAGAATGGGGCTTAAATGGGATTTATTTGACGACCAGGCCTCCTGCTGGTATGCTGCATGGGATACATTTCAGTGTGGGTGGAAAGATGCTAGTTATAAAGAGGACATGGCTCTTTGGGGCAGGGACTGTGTTTTTGTGCAGCACCTAGCCACAGTGAGGCCCTGGTCTGTGACTGGGGCTGCTAGCACTAATGCAATACAAGTGACAAATTATCATCATAAGCGCGGGATTTCCAAGGTTGCCGCTGCCAGCACCTCTCTCAAATGCTCCGTTTGAGACACATTAGATATTTGCCATCAACGTCCCATCACTTCAGGACATTTGAATGTTGTGACTCTGATTAACCAGCGATGCCTCTTGAAGAGGGAGTGCACACTGATTTCTTTGTGTAAGGCTTGAGCTTCCTCTCTTTAGCAGCGATTCCATTCTCTCCTGTGCAGAGCACCAGGATGACCCATCCCCACAAGCAGTCGAGCCAAGCAGGGCTGAAGTGATACATAGCTGGCACTGAGTGTCCTCTAAGAAAGTACAAGCAGGAAATGGGTGATCTAGTGCACAGAGCTCTGGGACTTGGGATGTTTGGGGTTTACTACCCGCTCTGCCATTGGCCTGCTTGGGAACTTGGGGCAAGTCAATGCCTCACTCTGTGCCTCAGTTTCCCCCCACTGTAAAATGGGGCTCATGATACTGACCTTCCTTTGTAAAATACATTGAGATCTGCTGATTAAAAGCACCATATAAGGACTAGATGGTGTCATTATTTTTTTTTTTCTGATCTTAGTAGGCTAGCTGGGAAGCTACTTGTCTCTTCTTGAAGCAAATGTTACTTGTACTGTGTAGGTAGCTAGAGGCTGCAGCAAGAGATCACGGCCCCACAACAAAAAGCTAAACCTTGCCCCAAAGAACTTTGAATGTATGCTGGGAATTAGACTCCAAGTTGCACTGTAATTTTTTTTTTAACCTGTATAGTTGGTGGAAACCACTCTGTGGACGCTCATAATTTGATTTAAACCTGGTTTATGCTGATTTACTTTAAATTGATTCCTTGACGAGTTAACCTAAAGTTTAATCAACTTAAAAATGCCCACGCAAGGTTTTGCATCTGTTTAACGAAGGGCTTGTCCGCACTGTGTGACAGCATGGACTATGGAGATGTGAATTGCAGAGCGCACCGAACGGTTGAGCTCTGGCTGCCCTGTGTGGACACTGCAGCAGCATCTCAATGGGGCAGTCAGAGCACAGTGCTTTAGTGCACGCTGCAATTTATACCTCCGTAGCAAACCAACTGAAACTGGTACCACTGTGAACCCAGACAGGGTCTGGGTGTATGATGAGAGACCAGCCGTTGCATGTCCTTGTCAGTAATTCTCCTGCTCTCCTCACCAAGGCCGAAGGACTTTCCCAAGGAGTTACGTCCCTCAGGAGAATCTGTTTCAGCTCGTCCCTTCCAGCAGAACAAAGAGCTTCAATGGGGACAGCAAGCTTCTCACCTTACAGCACGAGGAGCACAGGACCAAATGGAGGATCAGCTGTGACAAGGGACTGCAGGTTTTCAGCACGTCCCCCAGCAAGTCCAGGAACTGTGAGTGAATTTCAGCAGGTTGCTGTTTAGAAGCTCAGGCTGTGATCTTGTCTTCTAAGTATGGTCAGGTGGAGGGGAAACCTCCAAGGAGAACTCAAGGGCTGGGCTGGTTCAGCAGATAGCACTTCCCTCTGTCCTGAGTTGGTACTGACCCAATGCCCCAGCACGGTGTGAAGGGGTGCTGTGCTCCCGAGATTCGGCTCTAAGAAAAAGCCCTGACTACTTGTAGTCATTTGAGATCTCCTGGCCCTTTCCATAAAGATAGGGGTGTTCTGGCCAAATTCCATCCTGAACGATTACATTCCACTTGCAACTACAGTGGGATAAATGATTCTTCACTTCCTGCTCTGGACTGCCACATAGTAGTGCTGTGCCCTGTTCACCAGCACTCGTGCAGCTGCTGCTGGAGTGGAACACATCAGTCGGAGGTAGTGAAGGGACTCCAACATTACACAGCAAAGCATTCTCAGCCCTTGCAGGAGAGAAGGCGCTGTATAAATGTACATGCTTGGGCCTGATCCCGCTCACGCTGGTGTAAATCAGGGGTAAGCCAGTGGAGTGAAAGCAGTGTGAATGGGATGGGAATCCAGCTGTAAGGGCAGGTCTATACTACCCGCCGGATAGGTGGGTAGCAATTGATCTGTCGGGGGTTGATTTACCGTGTCTAGTCTAGACACGATAAATCGATCCCCGAGCGCTCCCGTTGACTCTGGTACTCCACCGCCACGAGAGGCGCAGGTGGAGTCGACTCACCACCGTGAAGACACCGCGGTAAGTCAATCTAAATACATCGACTTCAGCTATGCTATTCTCCTAGCTGAAGTTGCGTATCTTAGATCAATTCCCTGCCCCAGCCCCGTGTAGACCAGGGCTAGGTGTTGCTCTTTGCGGTAGGCGTTAGTGCGCTGTGTGTGCCCCCACTCATTGCATAGCAGGTTAGATCTGCATTCCAGAGGGTCCAGGGAACCTTATGCTGTGTCTTTACTGTGCCATCGATGTCTTTTCTGCAGCCCTGCAGGCACCAGTGAACTGGAGGTTGGGGAAGCTCCTTGGCAGAGGGGCCTTCGGAGAGGTTTATCTCTGCTACGACGCAGACACCGGCAGGGAGCTGTCGGTGAAGCAGGTGCCCTTTGACCCAGACAGTCAAGAGACAAGTAAGGTGAGTGCGAGGGCTGGACTGAGCCTGCCTGAAGAGCTCATGGAGTTGTTTGAACAGTGAGTCACAACTGGGGGCAAGGGGTCACAATCGTCCTGCCCTTTCTATATTGCTATGTGGGATGGAGGTCCTGAGGTGGGGTCTACTGGCATCTGTTGTCCCCCATGTCACCACTAGGTGATGTATGAATGCCGTGCATAGTTCCTGTATGTGCTATGCTGGACTTCCTGGGTCAGAGCTGTTCGTGACTTCTCACAGAGCCCGTGGACACCTGCCACGGCCTAAGCCATCCAGTGGCCACTCCTCTTCCCTTCCACAACCAGTCTCATCTCTCGCCATCTTCTGTCTTTTCTGCTTTTCTGGGATGCCAGTGCCAGGGCTCCATTCACCACCCTCCACTCCCATCTCTGGATGGCCCATTACACTGCTACGCCCAGCCTCTGCTTTTCCCTCAGGCCCGCGCCTCCTGAAACTTTGGTGCTGCCCATAAGAAACAAGGGAATAAGTAAATCTCTGCCTGCATCTCTCTCTAACTATCCCAATCAGAGTCCCAGCTCTGCCTTTCCCAGTGCAGCCTGTCTGTCTGTCTGTCTTTTAAGCTGTAACCTCCTTGGGAGAGCAGCCATCTTTCTTCTTGGGTCTTGTACAGCGCTAGGGATATAGGCCGTGCTTCAGAAATCCTCTAAGGGAATAAGCTTGAATGTGACGGTATTTCTGCAGCAATGAGATATTCCTAGGTCCATCTTTTCATCGTGTAACGTTCTGTATCGTCACAGGAGGTAAACGCCTTAGAATGCGAGATCCAGCTGTTGAAGACCCTTCGCCATGACAGGATAGTCCAGTATTACGGTTGCTTGAGGGATCCGGAGGAGAGGAAGTTGTCTATCTTTGTGGAATACATGCCAGGGGTAAGTGTGGCGGCAGCCAACCCTTGTGGTTATTTATAGAGATGGACCTGAACCAGAGAGATGAATCCAAACGCCTCCCAGCTCGGGTGAAGTTTGGATCTGAAAGTCAAATTTTGCAACCTGGCCCTGGTCTATAATGGGTGAAATCAAAATCCTGATTCCAAATGCCCCTGAAATTTGGGGCAGTCAGATCCTGATTTGAACACTGCAGATGGGCCCTATCTGTGTGACACAGCCTGGAATGTGAACATGACCGAACTTGGGATTGGATCCAGATCTGGATCCAATCTCGGTGGCTTGGGCCCATCCCTGGTTATTTATTACAAAGCACTCTGGGAAAGGTTAATTGTAGTATGATCAGCACACAGCTATCATGAGTTATTTATTTATTCATTCTGATTTGTGTACGTTGAAAACACAATGTTACTAATTATCCTGTCCTTGGAGACCAAGTCATCTCGTGATGATGCTGTTTTATCATGTCAGGACGTCACCAGGTCATGACTCTGCTCATATAGAATGAAATATCTCCAGGGGCAATGTAAAATCAAGATGTTTTAATGTTCTGCTAGGTGGCGCAGGGGATGTAACTTGCATCTTTTCTTACTACTTTAACACGTAAGTTAGACCAGCGTAAACTCCCTGGATCAGAGCTTCAACTAGTGTAAACAGAGCAGTGCTGACTTACACTGGTTGAGGATCTGGCCCCCTCAGCCCCACCTACCCATGTGTTACTTACACCTTCTTACATGTCCTCTCGGGATTTGTCCGCTAGACTGTGAGGGAGCAAACCTATGTTTATTCAGAGATTTTTAAGGCCAGAAGGAACCGTTCGATTACATAGTCACAAATAGCTTTGGTATTTGGCCAACATGGTAGAAAATCCCCACGAGATCCACATGAATGACAGTTTGAACTAGCCCTCTAGCACAATCCCCTCTCTCTGACCACAGCCCCATAAACCCATTTGTTCTTTCTGATCTCTGACATAAACCCCCCGTGCATGGGACCAAAAGGATAAGCCCAGTGCAGTGTAACCAGTCCCCTCACTGTTTGTTCTACAACATGCCCATGTCTGTTACCTGCTAGGAAGCCAGGGTTTGTGCCGAGGCTGTTTCCTGTTCCTGGATCGGAATGTTTGTTTTCCTTCCGATAAACTAGTGCTCTGGCCAAATAAAGATTGACTTTCCCTCCACGGCAACAGCTTATTTCATGACCTCAGTCCAGGGCTCTGCTTTTCTTGCTCTGTTGGTGGAAGAGGACCAGCTCCCAAGCTGTACGGAGCAGCATTTCTGAAGTGCTGTGTCTGGCTGAGATTCTGATTAAACGTGGCTGGTTTGGCAAGAGCTGCGTGGGGCCTTCCGCAGCATGCCTGGCTCTAGCCAGCGTCGATAGCCTGTCCCATTGTAATTCGCCCATTTAAACAATTGTTGGAGTGTCTTCTGCACACACACAACCCGCAACCTTCTTTAAATTACCTGAGGGTAAAAGGGGCTGGTCTATTGGATTCTAGTACAAGATGAGATCCTTAAAAGGGCCCTGCCTCAGTGCAGTCCTCGTGTCCAGCGCCCACCCCACAGACTGAGGTCCACAAAAGGTCAAAAAGTGGATGGCACAAATGCCTAACCAAAGATTTTTCTATCCGAGGACATCGACAGAACCCCAGATGATACCCAGCTGTCGGGGGAGGGCACCGATAGGTTCCTCGCACTGGAACGCCATTGGCCACCTCCTTTGCAGTGAGAAGGAGCAAAATGGGAATTCAGGGATGAGCAAAAGCTCAGGCTGCAGGTGGGGTGAGGTCAGGGATAATAAGAATATCTGTGAGCAATTGAGCAGAGAACCCAAACAACCCCTGTGGCTCCCTGGTGGGTGAAAGGTGTCAGACTGACAGCCCTGGAGACTGTTTTGTCCTGGCCCCTATTCTGTGGATAGCTTCCCCTAGACAGGATGGATCCTTCCTCAGCATTTGGAGTCCTGACCCTGGGTAGCTCCGTTAGTGTAAATCTTCTCTATGGAACAACCACTCTGGCTGGCTTACCTGGCGATTGAGCAAGGGAGCTGTAGACCTGAAAGCTTGAACACCTCTTGTTTGTGCTAAAGCACTCACTTCATTACCTTCAGCAGTAAGAACTCCTGCTTTGAGATCCAACGTTCCTAGGATCCGTCCTGGCAGCGGATCCAGCCAGGGGTGTTCGTCACATCTGGTTGCCCATATAGGCCTGTGGGTGTTGGTAGCTCCAGCTGAGTTTCCCCAGCCTGGGGAAATGTGATGCTAAGAGAAGGTCTCTCTCTCTGTCCCGCTTTAGTGTCTAGGCAACGTGTAGAAGTCTCTGAGTCCGCTCCAAACTAATGGACGTATTCCTTTCGCTCAAGCCATGGAGAGGATCATGCTTGTACAGACGAATTTCCCACAAACAAGCTGACCAATGATGTGTTCCAGCCACTAGAGGGGGATAGAGAACTACGCTGAGTTAGCAAGGGTTATATGTACAATACTGACCCTTTCACATCTGTCCTATGGAGAGATAGTAGTTCAGGCATTATTCCTGCTCCTTTATGTTTATCAGTGTGTCTCATTTCATATATTCCTTTTCTATATCTCAGTGTTAGATTCAGTAAAGCTTTTTAAAAATCAGAAAACCTTGAAATGTGTTAACTATTTATGCTAAACTATCTGTTCCACCTTGTATTTAGCTGACATTGAGTACATTTCCCAGACCTGAAGAAGAGCTCCGAGTAGCTCAAAAGCTTGTCTCTCTCATCAACAGAAGTTGGTCCAATACAAGATATTACCTCACCCAGCTTGTCTCTCGGAAAATGGTCCCAGAAATATAAAAGCCAACGTGACACAATACGCATCATTCACTCCTGTGGTTTGTGTATGTGTTTCATTTCCAATAGGGTTCCATAAAGGACCAATTAAAAGCATATGGTGCTCTGACTGAGAACGTCACCCGGAAGTACACCAGGCAGATTCTGCAGGGAGTCTTCTACTTACACAGCAACATGATTGTCCACAGGGATATTAAAGGTAAGTGGATTGCACTGTGAGATCGCCTTCCTGCTCTGATCTAATAGCACCTGAAGTAGGATTCTGTGCCTTCTGGTCAGAGTGTAGCTCTAGAGGCTAAGATGCTGGTTTTTAGGCCTTAGGCCTGCTGTGTGGTCTTGAATAAGTTCCTTAGGCCAGAAGTTTCAAAAGTGACTTCTGACGTGGGAGAGGCTTTTCTGCCCCAAATACTGAGTGGCCAATCGGAAATACTCATTTTGAGAGCCTCCATTGGCTCCTGTTGCAATTGTGTGAGCTCAGCACCAGGCCTGAGGTAATGGATGTTCAAGTGGAGTTGCCATAAATCAGAAACCACTTTTGGAAGATATTGGCGTACCTTTTCTGTGACTTAGTTTATCTTCCTGTTCACTGGGGATAGATAATTATTTATGGTCTCCCAAGAGTGCTGTGGAGTTGACGTAATGTCTGTAAAGCACTTTGGGTGGGATTTTCAGGGAACTAAGAGACAGAACTCTTTGAAAATTCCAATTAAAAAAAACGGTCCCTAGCATAGTGCCTTCATGTAGCTAAATGTCATCTTTTCCAGCTCTGAAGATGCTGGCCCTTTGCCTGAGTCTTCCCGTGCTGGAGCTGCTTTGGCCCAGGATGCAATTTTTATCTCTTGGGTTTTTGTGCTTTTCCCTTAGGTGCCAATATTTTGCGAGATTCTGCTGGAAATGTGAAACTAGGAGATTTTGGAGCCAGCAAACGCATCCAGACCATCTGCATGTCTGGAACTGGAATGAAATCTGTCACCGGAACCCCATACTGGATGAGCCCAGAGGTGATCAGTGGAGAAGGCTATGGAAGGAAAGCTGATGTGTGGTAAGAAATCCCATGGCAGAATCTCCACTGCAGTGCATGAGCACTGCAATTTTCTAATGTAGCTTGTATCTGTTCATGCCTTCGAGAATTAGTGGTTAATTTTCCAAGGCCAACCAGTATAACTAACATTTGCAAGACAGTATGGGTTAGCAGCTGGAACACTGTGCTTATAGTTAGAAATGACTACCAAGATTTTCAGTGATTAGTGATTTTTTTGGCTGCTCAACTTGAAACACCTGTCAGAGGGTCTGATTTCCAGAGTTTGGGTGCTGAGCACCTATAAAATTGAGGTTCCTTTCAGGTGTTTCAGGCTGAACACCCAAAAATGGAAGCACCGCAAATCTCCACTCGCTTTTGGAAATTTCCAACCTGGATACTGATTTTGGGGGAGCTGGAGATTCCTTGAACCTGCCTTTAAATAATTCTGAGCACCCTTCCCTCCCTGGGAACTGCAGGAGCTCTGAAAATTTGGCTATCAAGGTTTGCAGGTGGGATCTCAAAACTGGAGGTGTCCAAAATTCGTGGCGACTCTTGAACATTTTGGATACTTGAGCTTTGCAGGATTGGGCCCTGAGTCTGAACAGCTGGAATAATACTAATCATCCTAATGAACTACAGCAATACTGTATGCACAGCACATATTCCCCTTGACTCTTCCAACAACCAGGGTCAGTGGGAACCAGCCATTGTAGCTGCTTCGCACGGGGGAGAATGCCTGAGGAGTCGTTGGCAGACAGCCTTACTGCCACCTGTTCCAGCTGATAGGCGGGAAGTGCGGCTATGTTTTATTCATTGTGATTATGAGCCAAGGTTGCTAAGCTGGTGTAAACGAGGCCGGAGGAAGCGCAGCGCTGCTAGGATTCCACCCCACGGACTGGGAAGCCGTCCTGCTTTTTCCAGCCTCTGCCCCTTTTCTTTATTATTATTATTATTATTTTATTTATTATTCAGGCTGCTTCTTCTGGACTCCTCCTTCGCAGATGCAAATGGGAGATGAAGCCAGACAGGGACCAAAGCCTGGTTTGGCTGCAGATGTCTTTGATAGTAAACAATGTGCAAGGTAGATAGGCTGCTGCCAACGAATACAGGGACAAAATATCTCCAGGGAGCTGGCTCCCTCTTTGGGGATGTCTACACTGCAATTAAAAACCTGCAGCTGGCTTGGGCTTGGGCTTGGGTTAACGGCCATTTAATTGCAGTGTAGACACACCCTTTAAGGCCTGTATGCTTCGCTTTGTTAAGGGGGGAAATTCACCCCTGTGAAGAGGACCAGCACCAACCTAGGTACCAGTTAAGCAAGGCCCTGGGGAACTCCGTGGCAAATGGGACCTTAAATCTGCAGTGAGGTCTCTGGAAGAAAGGGTGGCCCAGTGGTTAGGGTTCTAACCTGGGACTGGAGATAGCTGGGTTCAAGTCTCTGCGCTGCCACAGACTCTTTGTTTGACCTTGGGTGAGACCGATAAGGCCTGATTTTCAAAGGTATTTAGGTATCTAAAGCTGCAGACAGGTGCTTAGCATGGCTTTCAAAGGTGCCTAACTCTCATTTAACCCATTTAGGTGCTTTTGAAAATCCCACTAGGCGCACCTCTGCACATCCATACATGGGAAAAATCTGTCCCTTAGTCTGTCTGGCTCTGACTTTTAAAGATATTCAGGCTTTGCTCCCTCTCCGTGTTGACTTTCAGTGAGACTCAGGCTCCTAAGTCATTTTTGAAAATGGAACTTAGTCTATGTCTGGACCTCAGTGTACCAGCTGTAAAATGGGTATAATAGCACTGCCTTACCTCTTGGGGGAGATGAGGATAAATGCTTTAAAGATCATGAGGTGCTCAGATACTGCAATAATGGGGATCATATAAGTATCTGAGATAGAGATGCTGCAGCGTTCTGGTGGAAATCCTGCACCTGTTTTAAAAGTAGAGGATTGACTGTGAATTAACTGTGAAGTTGAATAATGCAATCACTACAATTGCTCTGGGTTTATTTTTAATGTTAAATTGAATTTATTTTGTTTTGTCCCAGTTCTAGATTTCAATGTACCACAGATTAATTCCAAGATTGAAAGATGATGATCCGCTAAAGTGTGTGAAACAATTCACACCTTTCAGATTGTTGTTTTTCTCTCTGCAAACACAAGCAGACATCACTGTCTCTTAACCTTAACATGCTTCACATCTGCACAGCCATAAGGGCTAGAAACCTGATTTCAAAATGAGAGCTGAAAGTATGGATCAAAGTCTGCAGCAAGGGGCAAATCCTACAGCAGAATCTGCTGAATTGCAGACTATACACTGGGCTTGCTCTTTCCTTTTTTTCTAATCCTCTGTTCTCCATTGTAGGAGCGTGGGCTGCACCGTGGTGGAGATGTTAACAGAAAAGCCACCCTGGGCAGAATTTGAAGCCATGGCGGCCATTTTCAAAATTGCCACCCAGCCAACCAAGCCCCAGCTCCCAGACGGCGTCTCGGACTCCTGCCGCAACTTCCTCAAGCAGATCTTTGTGGAGGAGAAGCGGAGGCCCACAGCAGAGGACCTGCTGAGACATTCATTCATGAGCTGCAGCCTCTAGTCCCTTGCGGCGGGTTAGGGGAAATGCAGGTGGAAGATAAAAAGAAATGGGGGGTGGGGGGTTTAAAAAACAGACCCACAGACCTTTGCACTCTGAAATGCAGACCTCAGCCTGGGTTAGAATCCTTCACTTCTCATTGTTAGCTAGGGAACCGGTGAGGGTTTTTCTTTGTGAGCTGCATTTATGACCATCTAACTGTGGAGACAGGTGCTTGCCGCCATGCTTGGGGCTAGAGGGAGTTTGGAATTGGGGATCATCCTCGGAACACATCGGCGTCGAGACTAGTGGCAAACTCCCCCGTCCCGTTGTTGATTGGATGCCTGGTAGTGTAGGAGCTTGGAGTAGTAACTCACTTGCTTCAGAGGAATGATGTGAACGAACTCTGGCGCCTCCTGCTGGCTGTGCAAGCCACACTGGCAACATCCCCCAAGGAAGCTGTCTCCTCAGCAGAGGAGTAGGATGCTGTGTAGCTGTCGCTGCTGTTTACAGTTTGACAGACACCGGGAGGGATTCAGGAGTGGAGCAAAAGGAAACAAACACAGGACCAAAAGATGAGTGGCACAGGTGTCTCGTTCATGTCAAAGGGGGAAAACAATCCTGTGGTGGGGGTAGAGAAGGGAGGCAAAGTCCATAGCAACATCTCCAGCTCTTCAGAAGGGAGGATTAGGATTGTTTTGTGCCTTAGGTGGTTACAGTCAAGGAGTGAGCCTGATTCAGCACAAGGTATCCAGTCAAGGACGTGACTACAATGCAGCCATGCTGAGTTGCCATTCTTGTGCCTGTAAATAGTGTAAGTGCAAGGCATTCTTCTTCTCTGGATACAATAAGGTCCTGGTAGGTTATTCACTTCGTGTGTTCATTCATTGTTCAGCAGATAAGTGTGTCTATATGATACTGATGCCATTGGCACCCTCAGCTCAACACAAGCTTGTTCCTCAGCAACTGATCCTGTTCCCATTGAAACAGTGCGAGGTTTGTCATGGATTTTAACGGGAATGGAACAGGTGAGGGTGTAACTGTCTTCTCATCCCTAGCTGTGCCGACCTGTGACCAGTTCCAATGTGCTGCTAACGAAGGGTCCAGCCTGTAGAACGCCGAGTGCCTTCAGCTCTGTCCCTTGTAGGCTCAGGCCCCAGATGACGCTGCAGAATATCAAGGGTAGAAAAGTCGTGCATGAGGTGGAGTTCACCCCAGCGCACAGAACTAGTGCGAGGGCTGTGCATCTCTCAAGGTCTCAAAAGGGGACATTTGTGGGACTTCAGTGATGCATAGACTTTGTGCAGGTGCTGTATGCAGGGGCATATTTCATCCTGAGGCCAGGTCTAGACTACAGACCCATATTGGTAGAACTACGTCACACAGGGTGTGAAAAGTCCATACCCCTGAGCGATGTAGTTATACCAGCCTAACCCCCCATGTAGACAGCGGTAGGTTGACAGGAGAGCTGCTCCCACCAGCATAGCTACGAGGTGAATTAACTACTCCAACGGGAGAAGCTCTCCTGTTGGCTCAGTGTCTTCACTAAAGCATTGCAGTGGTGCAGCTGCTTTGGGTTTTATAGAAATGTAATCGGGATCTGTACGAAGGACTCTGAATGCTCCTAGAGCCTGATTCTTATGAGGAACAAACTGCAGAGAAGTCAGTGAATTTACACCCGAGTGACACCGGTGTGAGAGCAGAATCCTGCCCATAGAACTGAACAGAGAATATCATCGTGGAGACTTCTGCAGGAGACACACAGACCCTGATTGTGCACCATGGAAATCAGGGAGAGTTGTGTTAACTTTATTTGGTATGGGATCAAGCCCGTAATTCTCTATTAAATTCTATCAGATGGCTTAAAATACCTTTATTATTTATTTGTATTCCAAAAGTACTCAGGAGCTCCAGTCGTGGGTTAGTGTCCCGTTGTGCTCCGTGCTTTCATCATTCTCTTATAGTCAGCAGGACTTTCCATACAGAGAGAATTTAAAGGAGTATTAGGAACGTGTAAAAATGTTTTAAATTATTTTGAATCTGACAGTTTCCGCATTCACTGGCCCGATTTTTAAAAACAAACTGTCCTCAACCATTTTTTCAATTAATTGGGAACAAAATCTGACTCCCAGCCAATCCATCTGGATTTGATTCTCAGCCTCTCTGAGGGCCGGTGGGGTAATGTTGACCATAGGCACTGAGCTATGAGCAGCATGATGCTGTGCATGGGAAGGGCTGAAATGTGACCTACTTTTAAAGATCTGTTTGCAAGGTTCATGGAACGCCTCCTAGAGGCTGTTTCTAAACAAATTCGTCCATGTTTCCTTTCTACTGCAAGTCCATTCCAGGGCCCAGCACTTTGGCTCTTTGCAACCTGCCCAAAATGGCAGCACATGGCTGTGTGGCTCTGGAAGTGGAGTCACAAGTCAGTCCTGCCGTAGGATGACCGTATTTCTCAAAGGGAAAATAGGACATTGCGTAGGGCTAGATCTGAGTTCCCCCTTCCCATGTGAGGCTGGGGCTGACGTCTTCCCCCCGCCCCCAATCAAGTTGACAAGAGCAAACAGGACAAATGCTCATTTTCGTCCCCTGTCCAGGATGGGTTGGACAGGGCTTAAAAAAGGGTCTGTCCCAGCCAAAACAGGACATATGGTCACCCTATCACTCCTTGCCCCATAAGGGAAGAGAGCAGTGGCAGCCCTTTTCCTGGCACAGTTGCCTTCCACCACTCCATGTTGTCTCAGCAGTGTTTCAGGGAGTGGAGTCAAGTCTCTGCCCACCTGTACTGGAGTGGGAGGAGCAGCCCCTCAGCAACTCCTCTGCAGGGACGGAAGGAGGCATCTGACACATCTCTTTACCTGCATGGATCAGCCCATGACTGAGCCCTGTGAGAACAAATTGGGTGCACTCCAAGAAGCGGGTGACAGACCCCTCGTTCCGCTGCAGGCTGCTGAGGGGCTTATAAATAGTGACGGGGAAAGGAGAGCTTATAAAACATTAAGAGCCACCATCCTGTGCCGGTTTGCCCTTCTGTGGAGAGAGATCCTTAGGCTAGGAGGGCAGTTCTGTCTCCCGCCCTCCTTAAATGATTTTGCATGGGCAAAACATCCCACTGTGTTGCCATAGGGAAACCTGGTCATGCCTCTTTGATTTTTGCAGTCACCAGGCTGTGTCATCCTGGGACTGGCAGGGGTTCAGATGTAGGAATGCCAGTGGGCTCGACCCTGCAGGCCTTGTGCAAATAGAAACTGCCAGTAATTTTCCTAGGAGCGATGTATGCAAGGGCCCGATCCTGGATCTCTTGTGCAGTGCTGCCCTTAGGTTTAGTTCTGCAAGTGGAGAAGTTATCGAACTCTAAAGGCAGCTATGTCATGTAAGGCAACACTCACAAGGGGCGACCTCCTCCCCTGTACTGAGGGAGAGTACAGAGTGCTCACACCCCCTCACTCCATGAAGGGGCCCCCCTAAAGAATGCACAGCCCTGGTCATTGGGACCTTCCTCTATCTTCCCATGTGTGTGTGTCTGTCTGTCTCTCTCTGGTAAATCACTCCTCAGGTGCCTTTGCCTTGTTTTGAAATGCCCTTGCAGTGTTTTGCTGTATAAAACAGAATGTAATATGATTCCATGTATATTTTTTTTACATGTAGGATATTGGAAAGTACGTTAATCTAATGTATAGTAGAAGCACTTTGCTCATATGAACTCTTGCTCTTTTTTGCAATATTATCAATTCTGTATCGTGTATATGTATTGTAATTTTTTTCCTTATCTAGGGAAAAGGCTCAAGTGTGATATTGTATATCATTAGACTTTATACTGTAGCCTATAAATCTGTATAATTCCTTCACACCAGGCCAAATATCATTAGCCAGCAAGTTGTACATAAGAAAATAGTTTGGGATGTAGAAAGCTGACTCTCATGGAGGGTAAGACCGAGGCCCTAATTGGAACCAGAGGCCTTGTATGATTCAGCCTGCAGAGACAGCTATATATATATTTTTTTTATTCTTGAAAAAATAACATTGAGAGGTTTAAATAGTCTGATTTTTTTCCTAGCAAAACCCAGTAATGTATTTGTTAAGGTCTGAGACTTGAAATTTGTATGCATCACTCTGTCCAGTGCTTGGTCATTGCTGCAGTATGGTATGTCCTACCTTGACCTATGTGCACTGGTCCAGTTAGGGTTATTGGATGGGCAGGTCATGATCACACCAGAACTGGGAAACTAGGCTTTACTTGAAAAGAACACACCATGTAGGGTGGAGTTTGGGATTAGGGGAGTGTACTGTCCATATGAGGACCAGAACTGAGACATTGTAACTACAGCTGTGGTTAAATGTGTTGGGAGCAAATCCTGTTCTCTGTTGTGCTGCTGTGAATCCAGCCAGATGCTTTATAACCAAGTACTGAATGTGGCCTATTTACTTTAGCGTCTTTGTTCCATATCCATCTGCCGCCGTGAATGTATTTTCCAGCCAGCCTCTCTTCAAGGGGTACAATCTGACTTTATAAACAGCCCTGAATAAAGGCTGGTGCCTAAACTGCATGCCCCCAGCAGTAGCTCCAGTGGGCAGTGTGACTCAGAAACACGATGCTGAGTCACAGTCTCGTCTCTCCTGCTTCCTCCTTGCTCCCAGCTGGCAGTGATTTCTATAGGCCCACACCTACACTAAAGGACTGCACGCAGCCCTCTGCCCTTGCTGGCATGGCTACTCTGGCCAGGGAGTAATGGAAGAAGGGGAGTCCATTCCCTGTTCACCTGCAGGGAGGGAGTAAGCAGGTGAATCAGGTCACTACATATTACTGCTGGCAACTCTGATGAAACAGTGATGGTTTAGTCACTGAAAATGACACATCATGGATTTTTGTAATTCCAGTCAATGCAACAGCATTCTTCTTCCTTATCCAGTGGGCTAGGCCCTCATCCTGTAAATATGACCCCTTCATATGGACCATCAGAACTCCTGTTACCTTCACTGGTAAATGCATGAGTTGCTGCTACCTGAGCTAAAGTAGTGTAACTATTAGCAGTTAGCTGTAGAAGACTTTCATCCTCTTGTGTATGCTAGCCATTAGAGGGTGACAAAGACTCCCACTCTAAGTGTGGGATACTCACTCATGCTACACAGTTCCCAAATCAGCAAAACAGAAACTATGCATGTACTTTATTGGATTGTCTCCATGAGTAACTTGACACATGTAAGCTCATTAAATGAGACTACTTGTGTGCCTAAACCTACTCACATGTTTGTGTTTGCAGGATTGGGGCCAGTGTTAGAAAGCAAATGCTTGGGAGGCCACATGAAATACATTTGCAACTTCCTGCCTTTTCATTAGTCTGATCAATGATGCTATCAGTGGTATAGTACTCTTGTCTGGAAACAGATACTCATTATAGTATCAGTAGATCAAGTGTCTTAAGATCATTTCTATGTTGGAGGAATTAGCCTTCAGAAACAGAAGATAATACTGCAGGTTTGGAAAGCAGGACATCTTGTTGAATGTACTTTGTAAAATGCTGTAAATGCTTTCCTCCCCCCCATGCATGAAATTAAATATTTTTTAACTTTGTGGTATTGTGAAACCAATTTTCCTATTTTATTTGGGGGTGGAATAAGAGAAATATGTTCATTATAAGATAAAAATTTTCACCTTGTCAGTGAAGCATTTTAGTGTATACACACACACCACACAATATTAATAGAGATGCATGCTCTATCGTGTAGTATTATCTATTCTGTGTCAGCCACTTTGTGCTGCTCATGAATTTTGCCCTAACTGGTTGGATGAGAATTGCCCTAGTGCAGAGGAGCTTAATTGCTAGAAACCAGTATAACCAGCTCCTAGGGCAATTAACACCCCTCCCTCCCCACCCCCGCCCCATGCACACAGAGGTTGGCCTCTGGATGGTGTCAGGAGCAAGCACGACAAAGCACACATGCACTCAGCCAATGCTCAACAAATATACAGAACTGTAGCTAGCCAGCGCAAGTTAAAGCACCCCCTACCTGAGTGGCCAATCTCTCCACTTTGTGTGGAGATTCCTGCACAGGAGACAATCTGGGCCTGAGTCCTCAGCTGCATGGAATGGCAGACTCTCAAGAGTGGCTGTGGCCCCAATCCTGAACATGGATTATGTAAGAAAGTAACAGTCCTGTGGGTGGCCTTGTTGACTTCAATTGGACTGTTCACATGAGTCTTTTAGAACTGAGGTCTAAATCATCCTTAGGTTGCTGCAGCCTTCAGATAATAAGGAGAAGTGTTACCCCAGCTAACAGAATTTATGTTTCAGATGAGAGGAGGGAAAACTGGGATTTTTTGACCAGAAAACTTTTGGTTCTGTCCCCAATGTCATGCATGCAGTTAACTCGCCATTATGGCATCTGTTTGCGGGCATAAATATTTTTGCCAGGAAGCATAAAGCAACCTCATCACTAATAGAATCATGATTATTCTGAAACTTGAAAAATACTTATCCTATATGCTTGCAGTCCCTGATGATATAAGTATTTATAAGGGGGTTCTCCTTGACATTGAGTTTGCCCTTGCTGCTAGTGCCTAAGCTCTAACATTTACCTGAATTACTCTCCATTCCTTTTCGAGGTGCATTCAAACTGGGCTTCAGAAGCAGCAGGGTTGTGGTCATAGTTTTCACTACCTGAGCTTGCTCCTTGGCACTAAGAAGAGCAGAGCTAGGCCTTCTGTGTGTCTAACACTAATCTACTGCCCACAGGCCCAACCAGTGGCAGCTGCCATGGGAGAGCTGCTAGCATCCCCCAGCACAGTTGAGTTGATTATACCACCAGTTCTATGTGTAAAATGCTTTTGTTCTTCAGCGTGGAGTTGGCTGTTACTGGACTGGAAGATGGTGTGATGTGTTCTTTGACTGCTGGTTCCTATTGTTGTTCACAGTGGGATGCACATGTGCCCAAGACTTAAGGTGACCAGACAGCAAGTGTGAAAAATTGGGACAGGGGGTTAGGGGTAGTAGGAGACTTTATAAGAAAAAGACCCCCAAAATTGGGATTGTCCCTATAAACTCAGGACATCTGGTCACCCTACCAAGACTGGAACCTTTTGAATAGCCATGAGTGCTCATAGGAGCAGTCCAGTGGAAGTCAACACCTGCATTCTCCATCTCCTCGGGCTCTGAACCAAGGGCATAAGCGGTGGTGCAAACCAATGGCCTTGCCTGTTCCTTTCTACCGCTCATGGTCGGGGACAGAACCCTTCAGTGTACGTAGCCTCTCTACCGTTCTGCTCAGATTTCAGCTCTGAATGATTCTGTAATAGGGTGGCAGGACAGTGTCAGCAGTAGGTCAGGGTCCACTAAAGGGCGCTAAACCGGTTGGATACAACACTCAACTGGGAGGATAGAAGACTACAGCCCCCAGAATGCAAAGCGCCACCAGTCTGTCCGCACACGGTGGCGCGTTGCATCCTGGGGCTCGTAGTCTCGCACGAGCCGAGCCCTTGAAGGTACACGCCATGTTATGCAAATTTGGGGGGTGGTAGCTCAGCCGTTTGCTCTTGCCCCCCGCGCAGAACGGGGGCGGGCC